>JACXGK010004923.1:0-35590 GCA_016801125.1 Novumbra hubbsi
TTGTCTTATGTCGCACCATTGTGCTGTACCTGTGCTACGTGTACTATCCGTATGATACCGGGACTTCCCTGTTAACTTGTCTTATGTCGCACCATTGTGCTGTACCTGTGCTACGTGTACTATCCGTATGATACCGGGACTTCCCTGTTAACTTGTCTTATGTCGCACCATTGTGCTGTACCTGTGCTACGTGTACTATGTGTATGATACCGGGACTTCCCTGTTAACTTGTCTTATGTCGCACCATTGTGCTGTACCTGTGCTACGTGTACTATCCGTATGATACCGGGACTTCCCGGTTAACTTGTCTTATGTCGCACCATTGTGCTGTACCTGTGCTACGCCTACTATGTGTATGATACCGGGACTTCCCTGTTAACTTGTCTTATTTTGTTAAGCACGATGAATTAAACGGCTGTGCTGCACCTGGGCCTTGATTCCATCCTTACACACATCACAATTTTGCTGTCCCTAAGCAAGAAATAATAGTTTTTACCTCTATGGCTGTTCGAGTTCTTGCATGTTGGGTCTACTATTAAACGTGACAAAAAATAAATTGAACTAATCTGTAAAGTCTTGTTTTTGTCAACAAACAGAAATGTGTATCTTGTAATGGCACAACAGTCACAACATCTGAACAAGGAGTTTTCCTTTGTTGTAACAGATTAACTAATATGAGTGGAACATCATTTTCACTTCACATTCCTCTGTATTTTCAAAATATGTTGATAAGGATTAGGGTTGAGTTGCTCACACGTTTCATATTTTAACTGATGATGTAGAAGAATGGGCAGAGTTGCTGAAACAGCAGCTTATGAGGCCGCAGTGAATCCCAGGCACATTGCAGGGCACTTTTGTTGAGTGGGCTGGATTGGGTGTGCCTAATACAGGCCAAGGTCTCTGATCAATTCATTTAGATTCATCAGCATCAAAATAAACAGCTTGACTTGCATTGCCAGATATTTGGTCTTTGTCCCTGTAGAATCTACATTTTTATAAAGGCTACATTTTGACAGCCCTCTCGTGCATTCATTAATAGTAAAGAAAAACACTTGCCAATTAATAAAATACAGCTGTTAAGACAACAGCCCAAAAACCTTCTGTACCATAACAATGAGGAAATGTGCTGGAGTACAGAGCAAAACAGAAAGTGTGTGTCACTCTCCAAATACAACCCTAAAAACGTTGTAATGCCAATAATAACAGAATGCAATGATTTGCAAATCATACATCCCTACAGGTAATTGTAAATAGCACAAGACAACATATGTTAAAACTGAATCATTTTATTGTTTTGGGGAAAATACAAGATTTTGTATTTGATGCCAGCAACATGTTTCAAAAAAGTTGGGACAAGCATTTTTACCGCTGTGTTGCATTACCTCTGCTTTTAACAATACTCTGTGAATGTTTGGAAACTGAGGGGATCAGCTGTAAGTAAAATGTATTATGATTCTCTCTGGATATAGGATTTCAGCTGCTCAACAGTTTGGGGTGTCTTTTGTAATATTTTTTGTTTCATAATGCATCAAATGTTTTCAACAGGTGACAGGTCAGGACTGCAGGCAGGCAGTTTAGCACCAAGACTCTTTTACTACGAAGCCATGCTGTTGTAATACGTGCAGAATGTGGTTTGGTATTGTCTTGCTTGGCAACATATGTTGCTCCAAAACCTTTATACATTGTTCAGCATTAATAATGGTGCATTCACAGATGTGCAAATCACCCAAGCCATGTGCAGTAATGCACAGACAATGGTGTTTCTGAGCCTATGCAGTGATTTCTACAACAGTGTCTGTTTTAAATGTAGTGACGTCTGTGGGCCCGGGTTACACACCCATCCAGTAATGGTTTTTGGCTTTGTCCCTAGCATACAGAGATTTTTCTGAATTCTTTGAATCTTTTAATGATATTATGTATCGTAAATGATGAGCTCCCCAAACTCTCTGCAATTACACATTATTCTTAAAATGTTGCACTACTTGCAACTAGTCATTCACAGAGTGGTGAACCCCTCCCCTATGGAATTATCTTTTAATACCCAAACATGTTAGTGACCAATTTACCTAATTAATTGTGTGATATTCCACCATGTTACATTTTTGCATTAGACTTCTCCAGTCTTTTTTGCCTCTGTTCTAAGTTTTTTCATGTGTGGCAGGCATTAAATTCAAAGTAGGCATATCATTTTCAAGACAAAGAAACCATTTTCAGTTTCAACATTTAATGTGTTGTCTAGTTTAAATGATTTGAACATCATTGCATTTAGTTTTTATTTGTATTTTACCCAGCATCCAAAATTTCTGGGACGCAGGGCTGTACTTGGGGACTGTATAGAAATAATAAATAATTAAGAGACAGTTGCCTCAGCTAAACAACAGTGCATGCACACAGAATTAAAGGGTAACCACACAAAAACAATACTTGGAGTGGTACAGGTAATTAACTCCTTATCAGTAGCAATGGTCTACTGAAATGTAGTACATGCTTTGTGAAGCCCCATCATGGGGAAAAACAACAAATAAAAAACGGTGTCCAAGTTCATAAATTGTTTGAAATAGTTGTCGGGCTGTTTCTCTAAGCACGTAACTCTCACTTAGAGAGAGCACAGTCAAACTAGCGTGAGTGCAGTGTCATCTGGTTGTTTTGCTCAACCACCACAACCCCTTCTGCCATCCTTTATAAAGCATAGGATTATGTCATATTCAGTATAGTGTGTTAGGTCACATCTGATATTGATGATGATGATGATGTCACTCAGTTATGCCACATTTATAATTTATATGTAAGTAATTGTACAGATGCTCTTTCTCAGAGTGTATTACATAAGGGCATTCATGTTATAGGTTCTCATACTGGCACCTTATTACAAAAAAATGACATTTGTAGATGCTTTGTGACATATGTATTTTGTGTGTAATATAAAAAAAAAAGCTTGTATATATGTATACTTTCAACATGTGGAGTTTCATTGTGATATGAGTAAATTTGGGAAAAAAACATATTTAACGGTGGTGTTTGGCCTTAAGTCATAAATAAGCAGAACATCATATCAAGTCGGACCAGAAATCTCAAATTCATAGACATTCCCTTTTCTCTAGTCAGTCCGCTGACTCCTGTTGTTTAGAATATCGTCGCTGTCGGATGAATTCCACATATCTCCAAAAAGGCATATTTACAGGAAGAGGAACAAACGTTCAGATTTCAGCATGAATGAACAAAACATATCATAAATTACCAATTTGACTATATTTCCATTCACATTTTAACCAATGTCCTCACAAAATCACTAATTTGGACAAAATTGCAACAGGAGGAGTTTTCACTTAAATATGTATGGAGACAAGTGGTTTTGATGATTACAATAAGCTGATCTGAAAATTAACTAGTTCACATTTTAACATTCTGCTTCACTTTTGTGAATTACCAAGCATTTAATATTTGCTATTGATTATACTTTATTCAGTCAAAACGGACTGAAGTGGCAATGAGAATGAGAATCTCCTCTTTTTGCTCTAGAATACCCATAAATTGCGTGCCACTGCAAGCTTTGTTGTTGGTTGAAGAGTGTAGAGCGGTCTACTCGCGGCAACATTTAACAGTTTCATATTACCTTAACTTACCAGAAATAACAGTGGAAACATGTTACCTTCTCTAAAATATGTATAATCATGCGCTCATCTTGAACAAGGTTTTTCGTTTAGAGCCTTATTACCAAGCATTAATATTTGCTATTGATTACAATTTATTCAGTCAATATGAATTTATGAGGCCATGAAAATGAGGATCTCCACATTTTGCTCTGGAATACCCATGAATTGCGCCCTATTGCAAGCTTGGATTTTGGTTGCAGCACTTAGAGCGGTCTACCCGAGCCACCATGCTTGTTACTAGAGCGGTCTACCCGAGCCACCATGCTTGGTACTAGAGCAGTCTACCCAAGCCACCATGCTTGGTACTAGAGCGGTCTACCCGAGCCACCATGCTTGGTACTAGAGCGGTCTACCCGAGCCACCATGCTTGGTACTAGAGCGGTCTACCCGGGCCACCATGTTTGGTAATGCAAACTACACACCTGGTCGCAATTATACAACGTTACACAATTCATTAATTTCAAGAGAATGTATTACAATAAATATCAATGATGATATGTGTTTTTATAGACACGTCTTACAACTAATGTACATACGTGTAAGTTATTTAATTGGTCCAACAGTCATGAGATAACTCCCAGTATGTCAAGTTGCATTCCTGCTTTCCATACTTGAAAAAAAAATACTCAAAATGGAGACAAGTGGTATTCATTGGAGAGTGACAATGTTTAGGAAGCCTTGCAAAAATCTGAGTTTTCTTGATGAGGAAATCTGGAATTTCTTTGATCCAGTATGGCAACTTTTTCCCTAGTTATGGTTCAAAGCTCAATATTTCCCAAGACTGGATCATGAAACTGTTTTAATAACATACAATGTGTTTACATAACATCAAAGTTGTCCCGCTTTAAATTAGGTTGAACTTGCAAAAGCATAATACCATAATTTATATCATAAACACCGTGATTCAAAATACCGTAATTAATGCCATATATTGCACCTTTTTGTTACAAAGTATTTATTATTATATGACATGCCTTTAAATGTAAAATAACCTATTCATGCAATGCAGGATAGTGGTATTTATTCCCAGGACCTCCCATTTCAATGTGTGGAACCAACAATGTAAGATGCTTTGTATTGTTTTACGGTACACCTGTATTCTGTTAACCTGGACGCACAAAATTGTCACAATCAGAATCAGCTATGTTTACCCCTACAATACATTTGCTCTGGTGTTTTGGTGCTTGTGTTTCTTGTGATATTTTAAAGTGAGACTTGTAATGTATAGTGCATTCATAAGGTTTGCTTTTGTCCACTTTTGAACCATGAACAAAATCATTAAACCAGATGTCAGGGTGACCTTTCTTGAGTCCAAGTTGTTGATCTTCCACAGTGACATGCAGTGGTGTAGTCTATGTGATACGCAGGTATACGCCAAATACCCACTAGGAACGGATTTCCTGAATTTCTGTTAGTGACAGAACATTCACAACCTAATTAAAAATTCACCCTGTCAGTGTTGAGAAGCACTGACTTTTGATCCATTGGGGCTGCCGTGGCCTGTGACCTGAATCTGACGTTGCCAAGGAACAACAACACAGTTTCTTGACGGTCATTCTCGATGCAAGTAATACATTCGTGATACACATGCAACTAATATGAATACTAATGAGAATATGAAATGATAGCCAACTACACTCAGTGTTTTCATAAACAGAAAATGAGCCGGATGAGGCTGATGTTATTTTACACGGTATAGAAAACGTGCCCAATGTATTGTAACGTCACCTGGTAAGTAAATGTTGATAACACATTAGCAGTCTTTCAGAATGCTCTCAATTACATGTAGATACAACCCTCACACACATGGACAACTCAGATCAGGATGTGTGGGTAGAGTGTTTGGGCCCATCACATCCTAGCTATTGTCCTTTGTTCACAGTTAGTCATAGGTTGTGTTAAGATTCTCGGACTCATAATCCCTCAATAAAGACTATGTCACGTTAGGTGGCACATGATCAAGTGATCCCATTCCCATTCCTAACACATACATAAAACAAATCCTATCAAATTACGCTGTACTTACTTTGAAGCATGGTGCCTTTCATCATTCACAAAGCATACATAAATGTGTTTATTTATGACACACTGTATTTACTCTAAGTTGTGACCCCTTTCATCATTCAGAAATGATTTGGTTATTCCTTATGATTATGTACTTTCTATAATGTCAGACTATTTTGGTCAATCATAACACATACCTAATGATGTAAACATAGATTATCACTTAATTAACAAAATACAAATACATTAACATTTTAGCCGTATGGCCTTTTATTGTATTAAATAACAATCCAGATGCATTAAGTTTCAGAAAATACAAATGTGATTACATTGAACATTACACAGGGCAGTGAACAGTATTGATGTGTAGCTTGTCCCTGATCTCACAAATGAATGGTTCTTGGTAACTGGAAATTCGATTATTAAGGCATTATTAAAGCAAGACAATGCAAAGTAGTATAGCTACAGGAAGTCTGGCAGGCATTTGCAGACGGTATAATTGTTTGAAATGGTAATATTCAATAACTAATACACTATCATGAGTATTAATTCATTCACTTTATTTGTAATTCAATGCTGGTGATATTCACTGTCAAGGCTATAGCCTAATATATAGGTTGTGTTCTGAGCTGTAACACCGTGAGATGAAAAAACAACCTGGCAGCAGATCAGAACTCAATTCAAGAACATAATGCAAACAGGTTTGGGTGCTAAATTATTAGTTAGGGATATACTGGCATTGAAAGTAACCTCTGGGCAAGGAGAAACTTCAACCTATGTTTTCCTTGGCCTATAGCATTCAGAAGGTCATCAAGTGTAATGACTGCTTCCCAATGTGTTCTGGGTAGGTAAATGTGAAGGCTGAAGTAGTCAAAAGCTAAATGTACATTTATGCTGTGAAAAGTGTTTATGTTCACATATCCTCATTCATTTGGTCAAGATAGTCTTTGAATAGGGATAGACTATGTGTACTAGCAAAACCATATTTACGTTTGGAAAATATATATAATTGATTAGGACATTTAGAATTTAAACAAATAAAGAATAGAAATGTTTATAATGCAAGGCATAGTCTTCAAATTGCTCTAGAACGGGGGTCTCAAACCGGTTCCACGGAGGGCCGAGTGTCTGCAGGTTCACTCTCACCTTGTACTTGATTGATTAATTATGTCACTGATTGGTTAGGTCTACCCTCATCTGGTTATTTAGGTCTGAACCTGGAACCAATTTACAGGAAAAAAACTAAAACCTGCAGACTCTCGGCCCTCCGTGGAACCGGTTTAAGAGCCCTGCTCGAGAAAGTTTATTAGTAATAGTAATTTGTGATTTTATTAGGATCCACATTATTTAGCATGAAAACCTGACTTTAAGATAAAGAATACGAACATCAGACATGTCCATTACATTAAATCAAGTCACTGAAAAACACCCCCAGCACAGAAGCTAAGCAGAGCATAGCTAGAGACTAGAAAGTTCCATTTGACACATAGATTTAATTTTACCACACGCTAAAAATAATTTTAGCTCTTTAATGGTTATTTTCTATTCACAAAAGTGTTCATTTCTTTCTTTGATGTATAAAATGTATTCTAGGCAGGAATTTTTCTTTGTTTGTACAGTTATTCTTCAAAACCATAAGGGGAAAGTCCCATCCTTTTTCATAAAATGTATTGTGTAATGCTACTCCATATTATTCATAACTATAAAAGGTACAATTCCAAGGAAATTGTAAAGTGTGGTCGCTATCGCAGCAGCAGTGTCCGGTGTCCAGCTGTGTACTGGCAGTAAATTCACACAGATCCCCGAGGTTTTAGCTGGCCATCTCACAAATACAAAAATATGTACAATTAGCAAGCTATATAAAAAAGACTGAATAGCTGGCAAAAAGGTAGCAAAATAACTTCAGCTTTATGTAGTATATGCTTAGTCTAGCACACTAACGCACAATGGAACACACAAGGCTTGGAGGGAGCAGTGAGGATGTTAGACAACAAACTAAAGACCAGAGGTGTACTTTTATTAAGTTGTAAAATTATACTTTTACTGCAAAATGTAACATAGCTATAAATTAATAACTGAATATAAATGAATGAATTTCAATTATTTTAACGATCTGTCCAGCACAACACCATTGTTTGTTGAACACTTTTTCATTTGAACGCACGTGGCTGATGTGGCTGATTACATGCACCTGTTGATTTGTGTTTGTATATATGTCTCGTTGTTTTGTCCCTTGGTGTTGTTATTTGTTGTTGCTTTTGTGTTGCTGTTACTTGTTGCATGTAAGTACATGTCACAGTTGGTGTTTCCTAATTTTTCAATGCTGTATTTTCCAGCACCTTTTTTTTACCCTTTTTGTACGTTTGTATATCGTGTTATTTTGTTTGTATGAATAAATCTCAGTTTTTCTTGTTACATATGTTTGCGCATAGTTCCTGCCCACCACACAACCATGACAATTGTAAGATATTACAATTTGTTTAACAATCTCCTAGGTGCACCCTTATTTTCTCGCCATTGAACATCTTGAAAGAAATCCAAATTTGCAAGTACAACATTTTGATTACAACACATACACACAACTGTCCTACGGCACAGGTAGGGTGATCAGATCCCACACACTCACAATAAACAGAATGACATTTTCCTAAGCACTAGGTCTTCTTAACTGGGTCCTTGTCCAAAGAAACCTTCATGGGTAGGCTTGCCATCAAATGCGTCAATCCCAATATAAAAACCTGACCTGTGCATATGATAAACAGGCCAACACTTTCATGTCATTAATGGATTAACTACGTAACAGCAGAAAATAAGTAGAAAAAATTTAATTTGTTGTGAATTACAACGATGGTATCTTTAAATAATATGCCTACAAATTCTTTAACACAAGAACTGATTCAAGAAATACAACTATCAAATAACATTGACTGCAACAAAACACCTTACTTAGCCACATATTGCCAAGATCAGAGAGGAACCATGAAATGGCATCACACTTTACATGTAAGCACTTTCCTACTGAATGTCACTTTGGGTCTTCATAAGTCATGTGAGTACAAATATTGTTTAGCACAAATTTTGTTATAACATTATATTTTGACTCTTGGAAAAGGTCGCTAGCAATTATCTTAAAGTGCACCATTTACATCTGCTAACATGGGATAAAGTTAGAATTTGCCTGCTAGCGCCACGTCGAGATATCAGCCTCACAATTAAATTTAACTCACCAAGTGGTCGGTTAACAGAGACGAATAAACAGTAGTCTCTGTACAACAACGATGCATTTTTTTTTTTTTCTTTAGGATATTTCTTAATTGTTCAGATAGTTATTTGAATACTTTGTTCAGTATATGGAAATCAATCTAGTGTATCTAGAATCTCTCAATTCTACTTTCGAGAATGAGGCCATGCAAATGGCTGCTGGTTTTGAAGTTGCAAATAATGCCAGCTAGCTACAGTACTGTTTATGAAGTGACAATGAAATGGCACTGACTTCGACCACGGGACTTACTTCGTCGAAGTTGAGGCTGAAGTAATTTTGCTCCCTTTTTTCCAGCTATTCAGTTTTTTTTATATGGGAGATGGCCAGCTAAGTACCAGGAGATTACCTGCGTTAACTAAATTCCAGTACACAGCTGGACTCTGGATACAGCTGGTGCAAAGGCAGACACACTTTACAATTTCCACCAAAGTTGTAGCTTTTATAATTTGAGCTGTTCTTGCCATAATATGGAATACTACAGTACATACATAATGATGGGCTTCTATTTGCGAACTCTACCTTGTCACAACACAATTGATTGGCACCAACTAATTAAAATCAAAAGAAATTCCTACTGACTACCACAGAGATAATGTACCGTGAGCAAAGATGTTATGAAGTGTGGCTAATTAGAAGAAATATGAAATGTAGTTTGATCTGTTTACCACAATTTAGGTTGCAACATGATGTGTTATTTCATAGTTTTGATGCGTTGATCTTTATTTTATAAGTACATATATATCGGTGCCTTTCAGTTGAAATATAAATAGCTTTAACAGTGGACATTTTTAGAACCATAACCATGTGGTCCTGCCGTATATCTGATTTCATCAATCTAAGAACTTGAAAAGGACTTCGATACTCCGTACTCTAGGTACAATTACAGTGAGGACATTATGGTGTTATAAAATAATTTTCTACAAGGCTGCTTTGAGATCTAAGATGTGAAATCTTTAATGCACAGTATCTTAGAACTATGCTTTGTGCATTAATTATAGCCCCTCGCTATCAACATTTTGATCATGCATTCCATGAGAAATTAACCTGTTTATACTAATCTCATATGTTTTGTAAAAACAAGAAAATACATTTCACAAGGCAGTGAATAAACACCTTCCAAAATACAATAACAGCCTAGCAATCCATTGATTTACTTAAAAAAAATATTGAATACTGCTAGGTTTTTGAGCTATTCATGTAAGGAACAGAATGTTCTTGAACCATAGCCTTGTTGCTTTAACAATGTCTCTGGTGGTATTGTGCTATCAGACTTGATTATTTAATTATCTAGGTCCCCTTGAACCTTAAGCTTGTTTTAGTTCATAGCAATTAAGCAGTCTCTGACGGTAATCGTGCTATTGGACCTGTTCATTTAATAAACCAGGTTCTGTGGTTTGCTTTATTGTGTTCAGCGTAGTTAATTCTGGAATACTTTCAGATAACAGGGGTAACCCAAAACAACCCCAACCAACTCAGAACAGCCATAAATAATTCACGAAATGTTACACCTAAGAAATTATACTATTTAACATTGTATATATTGACACGCAATTGCTGCAACAAAATGTATGAAACCGCAAAAGCAACCTGCAACCTGCAAACAGAATTCCCCATTCACCACCCTCTCTCCCAAAACAAAACCTAAAGGGTTGTCCACCTAGAATACATTTTCCATAAGATCCCCAAAATTGTAAACAGTCTTGAGTTTGAGCAAACAAATCACAACAAACTAGACACGTATATATGCTGAGTAAAGTGATATGTGGTTTCAGGGGTGCAGAATATACACAGATCAGCCCTTTTGCCACTAAAACAGCCAGGACCCAGGGTTTCCCAGCAAAACAGTGCCCAAAGCATCACATTGCCTCTGCTGGCTTGCCTTCTTTTCATAGTGCATCCTGGTGTCATGTGTAAGAAAAAGTGATTCAAAAGACATGACCAACTTCTTCCATTGCTCTGTTGTCCAGTTCTGATGCTCACGTGGGCACCCTGACTAGTTTTCGGCTACACAGCTCCATAAACAACAAACTACAATGCATTGTGTTCTGACACCTTCCTATCAGAACCAGCATGAACCTTTTCAGCAATTTCAGCTAGAATAGCTTGTCTGTTGGATCGGACCACACTCTTTTGCTCCCCATGTTCATCAATGACCCTTGACCGTTTTGAAGATACCCTGACCCAGTTTTCTAACCATCACAAAGTCGCTCAGACCTTTTTCGCTAGCTCATTTTTCCTGTTTATAGCACATCAACTTTGAGGACAAAATGTTCACTTGCTGCCTAATATATCCCACAAACTGACAGGGGCCATGATGACAAGATTATCAGTGATATTCCCTTCACCTGTCAGTGGTCATAATGTTATGGCTGATTGGTGTAAATGGAATACAGCATCAGCTGAACTCAACAACATGTGTCTGTTTACAACCGTCCATCTGCAAGCATGACTCTTAGACCTCATTTCTAATGTGACCCTTGGCCTAATTTCTTAGGTGTGCATGTGTGGTACAAGCCAATGTATAGTAATAATAATCTGTTGCAATGTTAGGATATTTTGATGTAATGTAATTTGTTTCATTTGTCATTCAACACATTGCATGTTTCTGTTTCACAACCTGAATGGGATTATTAGCAATTTAAAAACTTGCCAAGCCGCCACCATTCTTACTCGGTTCTATAGAAGATGAACCACACTTGCTGTGTCACATGGTTATACATCTTTCCACACTCACTGATGTGCTACATACAACATAATGATGTATGTATAAAAGAACAAATCAACCTTCTGATACAGGAAACATACTCAATTTGAGTACTTTAATGGACAGTTTTGTTTCATCAAAGTTCTAGTCTAGTTCTAGTCTTATTTCACTTTTGAAATTTAGTCTAGGTATTTCAAGCATGCAATCTGTTGGCAACATGCTTGATTTGGGATGTTGGCAAACACTAGCTTGAAGACAATATTTCCCTGACACTGAACGTTTTATGGTTGCTTTTTGATTGACAGGCTTGTTATGAATACATATCCACCAGAAGGGAGGTGGGATCACACAAGCTCTGTTGTCTGGAGAGATAGAAAACTAGGCTGGGATAATGTCTGTTCACTGTCTGTCCATCCATCTGTCTGTCCTTCTGTCCATAACTTATATTATCTGTCTTTCCTTTTCATGTAATCTCTCTCAAGTCTTTGGTTCCTCATGCTAATGAACAGATTTAATGTAGTTCATCTCACTATATTTGCATCTTTCTCTTTGCCTGATATCTTTAAACAGCATGCATGCACACGCATGTACAGAGACACGACGGAGAATTTGGCAAAACATATATCTACATGAGGTTGCTGCACATTTTTTTTATAGTCAAAATAGCCAAGTAGGAAGACCTACCAGCCACATTTCTGAGCGTGATTCCTCTCTCGGTTTCTTTAGGTTCTTGCATTGAGTCTCTCAGTGTGATTCAGTGTTGATTTGTCTTCAGGGACGCATTGAATACACTTGATTGACGTTTTTTTATTGAGAGATAAGGTTAAGGCAGAGATAGAGAAAACAAAGGTGGTGAGGGGAAATTGAAAGTTAATAGAAGCTGCATTGAAAGTGTGAAATGGAAGAGAAGCCTACTTCACTAATCCTCACCGCAACAAAGTAGAATTCATCCTCAATATTCTGCATTAGCTTCTGGGGTCTGTCCAGATTTTTTTTTTTTTACAATACTATATAAAAGTCTTGGGTCATCTAAGAAACGTTTTGAACCATATTTTTATTATTGTAATGTTCTCAGGCCAACAGGATTGTTTCAGTTTATGTCTTGGTTTTGTCTTTTACTTATTTCCATTCCTTCCTTTCTTTCTTCCCTCTCAGACTCAGTTCACCAGTTTTACCCATCTGTGTTGAGCTCTGGTTAGCAAGAGCCAATGAATAATGTAGCAAGCTTCTTTACTATGAAAAACATAAAACTCTCAGATATTGCTAAATATATGTTAAAATTGGAAGTTTAATACAATATTAGCATTTGCTTGAATATGCTTGATAGGCTGGTATCTTGTCTATCAAGTCTATATAAAAATTGTAGGTAAAACTTTCTTTGGAGAGTCCAACAAATGCTAATGCAAATGTCCCTTACCAGGGGGCGTTCAGATGGTGATGGGGGAGCTGGAAGAAATATTTTGGAAAGGGGGGCATTTGTTTTAAGGCGTGCTTACATTGAAGATTCACAACAATAGGAATTTAAAGATTTAAACTAATTGCAAAAAAATGTGGTCCGCAACATTAAAACTCCACAGTTTAACTTAGCATACAGCATCCAGACGCACATTAAAACACTATTCAATACAAGTGGCTTTGTTGAGATGACTGCTACATAATGTTGCCAAAGAATATGAACACAAACTAGCCTATACAATCAAACATATTCTACAACCAGACACCTGCCACCTGACGAGCAGTTCACAGCAATGTCATCAGCCTGCTTGATTTCGGCTGAGACACCGCTGCAACTTTTCTTTGTCTTGTTGTGAGCTTTAAAGTCGTCATTAAACATTAACATCTTTCATCTTTAAAATGTCAATGAATAAAAGAAAGTGTGAAAACACAATACATGACACATGAAATAGGTTTATTTTGTCTATAATGGCACAAAACAGTCAAACCAAACTCTATAAAAAAATCTGCATAATATCTAGCAGTTCTAATTGGCTGATGTTACCTAAAACAAATAAAAAAAAGACCAATAAATATGTGTTCTATTTACATGGCTTTTTTGTTCGTTTTGTAACAAACTTTTGTTATTGAGTAACAAAAGTTCGGGGAAGGCCCTTTCAACATAATTGTGCCTCCATGGGTCCGTAAAAACATGACAATGTTGTTGTGTAGGAACTTGAGTGGCCTGCACAGAGCACTGACCTCAACCTCAGTGGACACTTTTGGGATGAATTGGAACAACATTATTGTGTTTGTGTTGCAAGACTTGTTTCCATTTTGGTTGTTATTGAAGGCAAAGCATAAGGGCAAAGCACAAATTGATGTCCCTTGCACTGAGTCATAACAACAGTACAATTGGAACAGGCAGATTTCACATAATTGATATGTAACTGGAAATGGAGTGGCACAAATACATTCCCTTGTGGCACTCCACAATTGTTTTACCTGGTCTCAGATAATGTGCCATTGCTTTCTGATGCCTTCATGACTGATCACTTTACTTACTTAACTGCCATGCTACTAAAACCTAGCTTGTAGAGCAATATATAATATATATAGACAGTAGCAATGGTTTCCTGAAGGTCCAGCAGCACAAGCCACAGAATCCATCAAACTGCTCATGCAGGATGTTGTTGTTCACCACAGCATCTCCAGACTCTTTCACTTCTGTCACATGTGGTCATTATGAACCTGCTCTTATCTGTAAAGAGAATTGTGTGCCAGTGTTCCCAGCTGCATGCTGCTGGGCTGTGAGCACAGGTCCCATTAGAGGGACCTTGTGCCACCCTCATGGAGTCTGTGTCTGACAGTTTGGTTAGTAATTTGCACACCACAAGCCTGCTGGAGGTCATTTTGTATAGCTTTGCCTGTGCTCCTCCTGTTCCTCTTCACACAAAAGAGATGATATCAGTCCTTCTGCTGGGTTGGGGAACAAAACATTGACATTTTGGGTCCATAGCCAGGAAAATACGTAGACCTAAATCACATTTAGAACTTGTGGTCAATCCTCAATAGTCAGGTGGACAAACAAAAACCCACAAATTCTGACAAACTCACTGATTATGCAAGAATTGGTGGCCATCAGTCAGGATGTGGCTCAGAAGTTATTTGACAGAATGCCAGGGTGAATTGCAGAGGTCTTGAAGAACAAAGATCAACACTGCAAATATTGACTCTTTGCAAGTACTTGATGTGTCAATAATAGCCTTTGACACTTGCTTGTAAATGCTTGTAATTATACTTCAGTATACCATAGTAACATCTGATAAAAAAAAAGATCTAAAAACGCTGCTGCATCAAACTTTGTGTAAACCAATACTTGTGTCATTCTCAAAACTCGTTGCCATGGCTGTATGAAAAGCAGGAATTCAACTTGACATACTAGGAATTATGTTCCGACTCTTAGACAGGTCTCCATTGATTTAGATAGTAATAAATTGTCTTGAAATTAAGGAATTGTGTAAAGCTGTATAATTACCACTAGGTGTGCAGTTTGCATAATAAAGACACGTGGCTCTAAACGAAGAACCTTGTTCAAGATGATAATAAGTAAAAGTAATATGAAACATCTTATTTGAGTTTTGTTGCTGCGGGTAGACTACTCTAAGCATTGCAACCAAAATCAAAGCCTGCAGTAGAGTGCAATTCATGGGTATTCCAGAGCAAAATGTCGAGACTCTCAGCGCATGGTAATCAATATTTTAGAGAGGGTAACGTGTTTCTGCTGTTATTTCTTTTACGGTAAGATAAAAGTAATATGAAACTGTTAAATTTAGCAACTGCTCTTTTGATTTTGGTTGCTGCGGGTAGACCGCTCTACGTACTTCAACCAAAATCAAAGTCTGCAGTAGGACGCACTTCATGGGTATTCAAGAGCAAAATTAAGAGATTATCATTGCCACTTAAATCCATATTGACTAAATAAAGTATAATAATAATACATTTAATGCCTGGTAATTCTAAAAAGCAGACTTATTCATGTTCAGATCAGCTCATTGTAATCATTATAAATCTCCACACAAATTTAGAAGAAAGACTCATCCTTTTTAATTTTTGTCAAGATTTTCGATTTTATGAGAACATTGGTAAAAATGTTAACAGAAATATAATCAAATTGGTTGCTTATGATATATTTTGAAAGTTTTTTTCTCTTCCTGTAAAATTGCCTTTTTGGAGATATGTGATATTCATTCGACAGTAACGATGTTATGTTCCGTATAACATGTTATGATGACATATGTTCCAAATCATCTATTTTATTTTTCATAAAGGGCCAGTATGAGAAACTATAACAACGATTTCACTCAATCTGTAAAATTACTTTTTCACTCAATCTGTAAAATCTGGCATAACTGTGTGACAATCAACAATATCATATGTGACTTAACACACTATACTGAATATGACATAATCCTATGCTTTATAAAGGATGGCAGAAGGGGTTGTGGTGGTTGAGCAATATAACCAGAAGACACTGGACTCACGCTAGTTTGACTCCCTTTTGGAGATATGTAGTATTAATCAGACAGCAACAATAGGCAATATGATGAAACACATTTGAATATACAGCTCTAGAAAGAATTGAGATCACTGCAACTTTTACTTGATTTTGAATGAGAAACCAAAGGGATAATTTTGCAGTGGTCTCTTAAATCGATCCATTCTGTTCCTCACTCAAATATCTCTTTTTAAACTTTTTTAGAAAGGAAAGAAAAGTGCAGTTGTCTTTTAATGTATTCATTGAGTACTGTATTTCTGATTATTCATCCAACTACATAGTAATCAACAGATGAAATGATTATCAAAATGGTTGTAAGTTGCAGCCCTAATTCGGTCTTCCAGAACGTATTTCTAGCATATTCTTCAATACCCCTTTTGTTAGGGAGGAGGCATATATCTCCACCTTGACTGCTGGAATCTGATCTAGTCTACTATGGTCTTTGCCCTGCTATTCTACAGAGGGACAGATTGTAAGTCAAAAGTACAAGTGAAACTGTAACTGATACGTTACCGTGCTTTGACCACCCTAACCAAAGGAGATAAATAAATGGTTGTATCAGAAGCCTTACAATAATGTCTGTAGGATTGAATACTGATTTATAAGTGGCTACTGTACGCTGAGTTGATCAGCTCGTTACACTGTTATCTAATTTATGGCCCCAGTGGATGGGATAATTATCTTTCACATGTACACTTATTTCCTCCTCTAACTGCTTCTCTATGTCTCTGTTGCTACTACCATTCTCTCCTTCTTTAATTTTCATCCTCCCTCTCAGTGACTTTGACCGTTGTAATCCCTACAGGGTTTTAATTATAGACAATTGGTGTGAGGGCAGTAATTATAGAACACCAATGAGGATCCACTGTCCCGCTCCAATCATTTCTCTATCTTCCCCCCTCCTCTCTCTACTTCCAAGTGGTTTCATGGAAAATAAGCACTCTTACCTGAACCTATTGGGTCAATATCAACATGCTACTCCCTGTGGAAGAAAAAGGCTATTCTGCACTGAACAAACTCAGTATTTTTTCATCTTTTGGGCAATTGCATTAGTTACCAACAAATTGCTCCGTTAAGACTTTTGATTTGAACTGGAGTATATTTTATATTATCTTTAAGAGCTAGGTAATGGCTTACGGACAGTCAGAAATTGTACCAAAGAATCAGGGCTATGAAAATGTGTTTATTGATAACAGGTTAATATGTCTTTGTCATTATGTAATAAAAAACATGTATATGGTAAATTAGAGCTGTGATGGTAATTGAAAAACTGAGACCATGTTCATATTATGAATAAAAATCAAACAAATAATACAGTGTTTTCGGAAAGTATTAAGATCTTTTAGACTTAATTTACATAAAAAAGATACACACAATACCTGATTATGACAGTGTTTTTTTTTTTTTTTTGCAATTTATTATTATTTAGATTATTTATTCATTTCATTTCAGAAGCACCATAAGCATTGATAACAACTTTGAGTCATCTTGGGTTTGCACTCCTGGAGTAGGGTAGTTTCTCCCATTCTTGCTTGTAGATCCTACCTTGCTGTGTAGGATTGGATGGGGAGCATTGGTGAACTGCAGTCTTTAGGACCCCCCACAGATATTAAATGGGTTTCAAGTCTGAGCTTTGGATAGGCCATTCACAGACACTCAAGGTTGTCTTGGCTGTGTTCTTCAGGCATTTGTTGGAATGAAAGATGAATCTATGCTCCAGTCTGAGGTCCTGTACACTGTAGATACAAATTTCCATAAGGACAGGTTTTTTTTTGTCGTATGCCTTTTACTCTCCTGTCTTGCCACTCTAACATAAAGGCCATATTAATGGAGTAAGGCATAGATGGTTGTCCTTCTGACAGATTCCCCATCTCTGCTGAGAAACTAAAGCTCAGTTACAGTGGCTATATTGGGTTCTTTATCACATCCCTGACTGTGGCCCTTCTTGCTCAGTTATTTAGTTTTGCCGGACAGATGGCTTTAGAAAGAGTTTTGGAGGTTTCAAACTTTCACAATCCATTTCACAATGATTGATCCAACTATGCAGCCGGACATCTTCAATGCTTTAGTACATTTGTCTTAGAATTCTACACAGATCTACACCATCTGTGAGGTCCAAAGAGAGTTCTTTGGTCTTCCTGGCTTAGTTTTTTCTCTGACATGCACTTTGAAGTGTGGGACCATATATAGGGTAGGGTGTTCTATTCTAAATGTATGTCCATTCAAGGACACGGACGCATCTGACCCTAATAAGTGTCATGGCAAAGCATCTGAATACTCATGTACATGAGATATTTCAGTATTATATTTTCAGCTAGAAAAGGTACAATACCAAGGAAATTTGAAATTGTGCTTGCAGTCGCACCAGCTGTGTACTGGCCATAAGCAGGGGCGCAACTGCACATTCACTGAGGGGTATGCAAGATCAATGTTGCCCCCCCCCCCGCAATTTAATTGCGGCTATGATTAAATTAAGTCCCCTCTATCTTTGCTTCTGTTCGGAAATGCTGCAACAAAGGTATGAACTATGAAGTTCATACCAGAAAACCACAATGAGCATTACGCACTACAGTATTATTTTCCACCAAGGTAAATAAAACCTTGTCTTTGAGTACCTCCTGCGTGTTGATCCCCACAATTTCATTACAGCAAATAAGTTAGTTATGACGGTAAACACAATCAGATGGTGATTTGAAATTCCAATATTATAAACAGTTAGATTTACAATTCCACAGAATCTAGACTAAGACTTAATCCAAGTTACGTTTGTGGCAATGTTCAGGTTGTGGCTTCAAAGGCCTTTTGGAGAGGATCATTGGACTACACATCCCCCTTCGGGGGATGCATACAGGCTTTGATCACTGATATAGCCAGGAGTAGAAGCCTCATTTAGGGCAGTGAATTAATGGCTTTAGCCAGGTTTCACACATGACAATTTTATCCAGGTTATGTGATGATTTAACTGTAATTACCTCTAAAGCAAGAGATCTGACATTAAGTTGTCTGGTTTTGAGATGCAAGGTAATTCACTCCTTTTTGTTCATCACTTGATTGGAGGAAGGCTTTATTCTAATAGGATTGCATCTAGATTGAGTCAGTCTCACTGGAGAACTATGCCTACTACTACTGACTAGGCTATTGACAGACACCACTATGCTAGCAAGCTGCCAAACAGTCTGCTGCTAGACCTGCACCCAATCTCATTGTGAGGCTACAGGTGGGAGGCTCCTGTCTATGTCCCTAGATTAGAGAAAAGCACAATTCCAAATGTAGTCTGTCGCTCTTCTGCAAGTCATCAGGCTTTACGTTTTTTATGGTTGACTCCCGAAAAGAGAGCTAGTTATTTAACTTGACATGTGCCAGGCAGAATTCTGTTTTTAACCAGGGAATGAGTTGTGGGAGTCTGCAGTAGGGCTCATCACCACCCTTGACTGGAAGGGGGCCTTAAACAATAACTTGATGTCAATAGTCTAATATTGCAATTAATGGAATCCCCAGTGACTAAGGCTTTCAGTTTGCTGCTCAAACTCGTCAGTAGACAACTAAAGCCTTGATAAAGGTTGGCAGAATTTGCCTCGATTTAACATTGATAATTTCCAGGCAGCAAGGATTGCGCTTGGGAGCAATCACTTCTATTTATAATTTGTGCTTGGTTGCAAAGTTTCTTTCCATTTTCCACACTAATATAGCCACTGTGCAATAATTGCTTCTGAAGTCAAGTTTGCTATTTATTTCCAAAAAGGTACATCTTCTTCATGTTAAAGTTACAGCAATTAAAAGCAGGCATAATGTTAGCTTTGGCTGGTCATGGGTGAGTAGCTTCATTTATTATAGCCAAATAGAGTACCGGTATGAAACATTTTTAAAGACAAAATAACATCCCGGTAAACACAAGATTTAACAACAAAAAATTAATAACATTGAAAAGCATTTTGTAGATGCCCAATTAGGTAACAGTGAGCAGCCACAATATGTCAACAGTCAACAAGAAGTGTCTTGTGCCTTGTTCGTGCAGATTCCAATACCAACCAGATCTTAGCTGGCCATCTCCCAAATACAAAACAAAGGTATATCCTAATTAGCTAGCTGCATATACAAGAAAGACTGAATGAATTGCTGACCAAAAAGCAGCAAAATAACTTCAGCCTTACCTTTGACAAAATAAGTCCCAGGGTCGAAGTCAGTGCCATTTCATCAGAATCAGAAAAACTTTATTGCCAAGTACATTTGCACATACAAGGAATTTTCTTTTTGTGCTATGGTGCATGACAACAAAAAGAGTAAGTGGTATGAGGTAATTCAAGTAAATATAAAATGTGTAAACATTTACAAGTTCAAAAAAGTGCAATGTGCATGATGGGATTCCAGAAAAGTGCATTTATGTAATGCAATATGTAGAAGTTAAGTTGTGGGGCAGAGAGTGTCAGTGGGGGTGGTCAGGCCTTGTTGAGGAGGCCAGCTACCGATGGGAAGAAGCTGTTCTTGTGGCGGGATGGTGTTGGTCCTAATGGACCTAAGCCTCCTGCCAGATGGGAGTGGCTGAAACAGTCTGTGTCCAGGGTGAGAGGGATCAGCCACAATCTTTCCAGCGTGCCTCAGGGTCCTGGTGGTGTACAGGTCCTCGAGGGATGGCAGATTGCAGCCAATCACCTTCTCTGCAGATCGAATGGCTCGCTGCAGTCTGCTCCTGTCCTTGGCAGTGGCAGCAGCGTACCAGATGGTGATGGAGGAAGTGATGGACTCGTAAAAGTGCACCATCATTGTCTTTGGCAGGTTGAACTTCTTCAGCTGCCGCAAGAAGTACATCCTCTGCTGTGCTTTTTTGATAATGGATGTGATGTTTTGCTCCCACTTGAGGTCCTGGGTGATGATGATGGCCAGGAAGTGGAAGGACTTTGCAATAGTGACTGGGGAGTCACACAGGGTGATGGGGTTGGGTGGGGCTGGGTTCTTTCTAAAATCCACAACCATCTCCACTGTCTTCAGAGCGTTGAGCTCCAAATTGTTCTGTCTGCACCAGTTCACCAGGTGGTCAATCTCCCACCTGTAGGCAGTCTTATCCTCACCAGAGATGAGCCCAAGGAGGGTGGTGTCAGCCGCAAACTTCAGGAGTTTGACGGATTGATGGCTAGAGGTGCAGCAGTTGGTGTACAGGGAGAAGAGCAGACGGGAAAGAACGCAGCCTTGAGGGGATCCAGTGCTGATGGTCCGAGGATCGGAGACATGTTTCCCAAGCTTCACGCGATGCCTCCTGTCAGACAGGAAGTCAGTGATCCACCTGCAGGTGGATTTGGGCACTTGCAGCTGGGAGAGCTAGTCCTGCATCAGCGCTGGAATTATTGTATTAAAGGCAGAGCTGAAGTCTACAAACAGGATCCTGGCATAGGTTCCTGAGTAGTCCAGGTGCTGTAGGAAAAAGTGGAGGGCTTTAAGGTGGCTTTAAGGTGAGACAGCACAAGGCGCTCAAATGACTTCATGACCACAGAGGTCAGGGCGACAGGTCTGTAGTCGTGTGACCCTTGGTTTCTTGGGGATGATGGTGGAGGTCTTGAAGCAGGCTGGCACGTGGCATGTCTCCAGTGAGGTGTTAAAGATGTCTGTGAACACCGGAGACAGCTGATCAGCATAATGCTTCAAAGTGGATGGAGAGACCCAGCTGCTTTGCGGGGGCTTTGTCTCTTAAACAATCTGTTAACGTCCCGCTCCAGGACAGAAAGAGTTGCCGTTGTGATAGGAGGGGAGGGGGCCACTGGGATGGGCAGTTTAAGACTGCCCCATGCTCCTGCTGAGGTGGGCTGGGGCTGGGGGATGGCGGCACTGGGGATGGTGTCAGAGCTGTCCCATTGTCTTTCAAAACGACAGTAGAACTCGTTCAGGTCGTAGGCCAGGCGAGAGTTGTTGATGGAATGGGGGGCTTTAGTCTTGTAGTTGGTGATCTGTCTAAGGCCCCTCCAGACAGAAGCAGAGTCGTTGGCTGAGCATTGGTTTTGTAATCTCTCAGAGTACAGGCGTTTAGCATTTCTCACCTCCTTACTAAAGCTGTACTTAGACTTTTTAAAACTGTCCTTATCCCCACTCTTGAACGCCTCCTGCTTTTCCATCCTTAGTCATCTGAGTTTAGTTGTGAACAAGGGTTTGTCATTGTTATATGTTGTATGACGTCACAGCCTCTGTGAACTCATCCAGACTGTTGGAAGCAGTCCTGAATACATCCCATTCATTACACTCTAAACATTTCCGAAGATCTTCCACAGCCGTACTGTTCCATTGCTTTTATTTCCTTACAACTGGTTTACAGAGCTTGAGTTTCTGTCTATATGCAGGAATCAGGTGGACCATGACGTGGTCAGAGTGACCCAGTGCAGCACGGGGGACAGCATGATAGGCATTATTGACTGCTGTGTAACAGTGATCAAAAATGTTCTCTTCTCTGGTCGGGCATTTAATTAATTGTCTGTATTTAGGGAGTTTGTGGCTGCATAAACAGTACTGTAGCTATTTTAGATCCGGCAACTAACGTTGACTAGAAAGCTAGCTACCTCTAATATTAGCTTGTTACATTGGGACACTTGTAGGCTTAACTTTAACAGGTGACTTTCTGCTGAAGTTGGTAGGATGCTAACACCATGTTGGGCTGTTAGCATTTTAAGATGTGTTTTTCGGATTACTCATTCTTTGATATCTGTATACTTGTGTTTCAATTATTGTTGTGTCCCCTTCCTTGTTGATCTGAATATTATGAACATATGTTTCCACTGCATGTTGCAATTCCGTTTGCCTCAATCTAGAGGATATTGTGGAAGTATTTCTCTGAAAAGAATCACTTACATTGACCGGTAATATGATATGTTTCCTCTCCATGCTTGGCTGTTTACAATAGATGCAGCTTGACGGGTGACAGGTACAAATGTGGGTGGGGTATTTGCAAAAGGTTTATCTGTGACATCAACATAACAGGCTGAATCTGCATTTGCAGGATGAGGTAAAACATATGGAACACCTTTGAAAAATCTGTAAAGCAGATAATGATCTTTGCTAAAAAGTTAATGATCTTAGCTGAAACTTTAACATGCCCAACAAAGAAATGCAAGTTAAACTAACTAATATACAAGGCAGGGGAAAGACTTATGCTGGCCAAGTCCCTAGTTCCATTTTGAATTATGAAAAAACTTTTTAGGAGAGCACCTATGGCTTGTTTGCAAAAATACTGTACCAAACAAAGGCTGACAAGATACACAAAGGAGATATTTAAATATGACAATAGGAACAGGTGAGGGTAATAAACAACAAACAGGTGTCCATGCGCCACATTAGGGAAAGAGATAGTTGGATCTCGCAGCTGTGCCAGAATGTGAGAAAGTACACATACAGGTGCATCCTCAAGTTAAATTTCTTTCTGCAGTTTAAATCAAATAGTGACACCTTCATATATTCCAAATACATTACACAGTGAAGTATATAAAGCCTTTTTTCTTTCAATCTTGATGATTACGGCTTACACCACATGGAAATCAAAAATCCCAAATATCAGAACTGTCAATCTGAGAAGAGCTCTAATCAGCTACTTAACTCAAAACACCTGTAAAGTATGTTCATTTATGCACTCAATACTTGGTCTGGGCTCCTTTTGCACACATTACTGCATCAATGTGGTGTGGCATGGAGGTAATCAGCCTGTGGCACTGCTGAGGTGTAATGGAAATCCAGGTTGCATTAATAGCGGCCTTCAGCACGTCTGTGTTATTGGGTCTGGTGTATCTCATTTTCATCTTGACAATACCTCATAGATACAGTATATAGCTTACATTTGTAAAAAGCCAGGGTATGCCTCTAGTCCACACTGTCTGCTGCCACACTGTTATTCATGGTGGGGGATGCATTATGGTATGGTCAGCCATCTTGTGGGAGTGACTGAAAGATTGCTGCATATAGTTGTATAAAAGATAAGAAATATGAGGCAATTTTATCGGACCAGGTGCAGCCTTTGGTGCAAACAATGTTCCCTCACAATGTTTCAATATTCCGGGATCATAATGCCAACATAGAATCTGCTAAACAATTTCAAGAGTGGTTTTATTAAAACCAGGATGACGTCAAACATCTTCCAAGGCCTCCGCACTCACAAGGTGTGAACATCATTGAACATTTATGGGAAGTTCTGGAGCATAGTAGATTTCCAACTCCTTCATCCATCAAAGAACTTGAGGCTTTTCTTCTTGAAGAACAGTGCAATATGCCACTACACACAGTTCAGAACAAGAAGAATTGGAGCTGTTCTAAAGGCACAGGGTGCCCCTACTCTTTATTAGGTCCTTGATATTATATATTGTTAGGGGTTTTTGTTGAAACAATATTTAAACATCCATTCCATAAAAAGTCTAGAGTATTTACTGTTCTCCTTCAACCAAACACTGCATTTCTGAGATTATCGATGTGTTCTGCCCTCCTTCTCTCTGTTTAAATTAGTTTCACAAGTAATAGCCAGCCATGCATGAGGACCGAACAGTCCAGCATACTAATAAACTTACACTGCTAAGTCACAAATTATACCTGTCTGAAAAGGAGTGATCATTTGAACGTGACAGTTGACCATTGTGTGTAACATGATTGAACATTTGACATTAAAAACACGTATTATCCTTCTTTTTCTCTTCCGTGCTTTGGTGATAAAGGCAAAACACCAAAGAAATGGAAAACAAATGATGATGACTAGTGTGTGGGGTTTTACCATTATGTGTAATTGTTGGTGGCATCTTCTGTGCTAAAATAGCACATTTAATGCATTATCGTTTATGAACATATTGTCGGTGTGCTAGAATTTGGCTAAATGAAATTGGGATGCTGTTCTTCAAATATGTAACTGGTTTTATTGAAAAAAGACTAGAAACCGAAGTGAACCAAGAGAGATGGGATGGGAGAGAGAACATTTCTCCACTGAGGTGGCAAAAGCATCTCTAGTCAACATGACTTTGATGATTTTAGATTTCCCATCTCTTTCTTTCGCCCTCTTTTTCCATTACGTGTTGTTATTTTAACCCATGTAGAATAATTACCCAAGGAATCTAACAAAAGTAACAAAGCTAACGTTAAGCCTCTACTTTGAAGAGCTCCTCTCACAGAAATGTCAGACTGGAAGGAGTGTCAAACAGGACCAGTACAGATTACAAAAGAAAAGAGAAAAGGGAAGAGATGTCCTCCAAAAAAGACAAAACAAATCTATTAATTAAGATTACTCTGATATGTTTTGAGGGTGGTTCTCATTATGCAATGTCCACAAGCCATGTAAACAATAGATGTCTCACGTAAAGAGATTATCAGCAGGGAGTTCATACAGGAGAGGTTGTGCGTGCAGATATGGGGGGGAAAAAAAGAAAAGAAAGGAAAATAGAATTACATTGGTGCCGTGATCATTTCCCTTGTCAACCTGGATTAGTAACTTTATGATCATAATCCATTATACCACATTCTGTTCTTGCTTCCGATAACAAGGAATGACCCCTTTGCCTCCTTAACCTTGTTCTATTATTGAATGACAGTGAGAGCTGAGGATCTAAACATGGAAGGAACATTTGCCTACTTTAAGATGCTTGGGAAAACCTTGAGAAGTTACTATTTAGACACTTACAGTTTAGAAATCATATTCTTGTATGAGTATGACAAATGGTTAATTAGCCATTTTAGGCAATAACTCATGCTGAACTGTCAATTCATAGCTTGATGATCGTCACACCAGCATAAATTAATTGTAAACATGTAAATAAGGACAGGTGCAGCGCATTCTCGTATGTGCTCTCCAATTTGTTAATATGCGATGACATCTATGTTTATTTCAAAGAGGTGAAAGAGTTGTGTAAATCACACTTGAAGTTGATCATAAACGTATCCCCATGCATAAAACTGAGATCTTTTCCGAGGTTTCATGAATAAGGCCCACTGTCTTATCAATCAATCCTGCTCATACAGTGTCATGTCCTGGCTGGGGGCCCCTGGCCATCTTTTGTGCATCAGGCTCGCAGCCAGGACGTGCCGTGTAGAGGTGCCACTAGGCACCTATATGCTGCTGTTCAGGGCTCCCCAATCAGAGACAGCTGTTGTCAGTTGCCTCTGTTTGGGGAACCTACTTCAGCTAGGTTAGATTCCACACCCAATGTGGTTAATTGTTTGGCTATGCCTTCGTTCACGGTCCCTTTTGTTGGTTTGTTTGTTTGTTTGTACGTACAGTGGATACGCTACATGTTTCGTCTGTAAGTTTATTCAGTGTGTGTTTTACGTTTGTTAGTTATGTGCACCTTTAATTTCCGTGTACAGTTTGTGTTTGTTTTGTCTGAATAAATTCACAATTTTCCTTTAACAATGTATGAGTTTGGTTCCAACAATCACCAAGACCGTGATATACAGTCAAGGTTCAAAAGACACATGACATATTTTCTGATACCATACACTACATTGTTATGTACCCTAACCTGCGCATTTAGACGTCCATCCAGACTTTGTGGCGTTTCTGTTTCAACTTGACTCTACAGTCATGGCCAAAAGTTTTGAGAATGACAAGTATTGGTTTTTCACAAAATATGATGCTGCAGTGGTTTAAGATATTTTTGGCAGAAGTTACTATGTGTCAAAGGTAATTATTGACTATTACATTAAGTATGTGTAAAAAAATTATATTTGCAGTGTTGACCCTTCTTCTTAAAGAACTCTGCAATTCACCCTAACATGCTATTAATTAGCTATTGGGCCACATCCTGACCGATTTCAGCCCATTCTTGCATAATAAATGCTTGGAGTTTGTCAGAATTTGTGTTTTTTGTTTGTCCACCCGCCTCTTGAGGATTGACAACGAGATCTCAATGGAATTAAGGCCTGGGGAGTTTCCAAGTCAAATGTTGATATTTTGTTTCCGAGCCACTTAGTTTTCACATTTGCCTTCTGGCAAGGTGCTCCATCAGGATGGAAAAAGCATTGCTTGTCACCAAACTGTTCTTGGATGGCAACCACAAACATGAATGGTCTCAGGATGCTTTACTGTTGGCGTGACACAGGACTGATTGTAGCGCTCACCTTTTCTTCTCCGCACAAGCAAGTTCCGGATGCCCCAAACATTCGGAAAGAGGAATCATTAAAGAAAATGACTTTACCCCAGTCCTCACCAGTCCATTCCCTGTACATTTTGCAGAGTATCTATCTTCCCTGATGTTTTTCCTGGAGAGAAGTGGCTTCTTAGCTGCCATCTTCCAAAATTCCTCACCTTCACTGTTCTTGCAGATGCACTCACACCTGCCTGCTGCCATTCCTGAGCAAGCTCTGCATTGTTGTGGCCCCGATCCAGCAGCTGAATCAACTTAAGGACACGGTCCTGGGGCTTGCTGGACTTTCTTGGGCACCCTGAAGCTTTATTCACGACACTTGAACCTGTCTCCTTGAAGTTCTTGATGATCCAATAAATGGTAGATTTAGGTGCAATCTTACTGGCAGCAATATCCTTGCCTATGAAGCCATTTATGTGCAAAAGCAATGATGACTGCACATGTTTCCTTGCAGATAACCATGGTTAACAGAGGAAGAACAATGATGTCCGGCCCCACCCTCCTTTTAAAGATTCCAATCTATTATTTTAACTCAATCAGCATGGGTGTGATCTCCAGCCTTGTCCTCTGCAACACTCTCCACTGGGTTAACAAAAGGATCACTGACATGATGTCAGCTGTTCCTTTTGTGGCAGAGCTTAAATCCAGTGTTAATGTTTTTTGGGGGACTACATTTATTTTCATGGCATATAGGGACAATTGACAATTAATTTTATCACTCTTCATGACAATCTGGAGTATATGCAAATTGCCATCATAAAACTAAAGCAGCAGTTTGTGAAAATAAATATTTGTGTCATTCTAATAACATTTGGCCACAGCTTTGCAGTGATTATTCTATGTGTACTAAAGAATTTCAACCAATTACTAAAGTTCTACAAGTTATGTCCCATTTTTATGTCCCAATACAGCTTTCAACTGCCCTGCACTGTGAGTTTATGTGGTCTACTATAACTGGTCCGTTGCTTCTAGATGCTTCCACTTCACAATAATAGCTCTTACAGTTAACCGGGGCAAATCTAGTAGGGCAGACTTGCGACAAAGATGGCGTCACTGAGCGTCACTGAGCTTCAAAATTGAGACTTATTTCTCTAGTTTCAATAATTTAGTGTTTGTCTAGACATCTGTAACATTTCACAAAATACAATTATTTCTAACATCATTGAAATCTTTTGGGGCATTAGGAGTGCTTGCTGAAACAGGCTTCTTTGTGTAATGTAATGTACACACCAGATTGTTTTAGTTGGCATCATTGAGACCTGTTTTAAAATGTTTTCAATAGTATAAATTGAATTGGGAGGAGCCAAGGGGCAATGGAGCAGAGTAAGTCAAAGCGTGGGAGGTGAAGAGTGTTTATGAAGTGATAGAATATTCATCTTTTATGATGAAGGTATGTAAAGGGTTGAACATGTAGTTTCTAGTTGTCTGCTTCTTAAAAAAAAAAATCAGAACCCCAAAAATTGTTGTTCATGTAGTTAATTATTTTTGTTTCAACCAGGTCTCACAATACCGTCACACAATTGGATAACTGCAATACAGTATTTTGAACACTAGGGGCGCAGTGCGGCATGACACAGAGTAGGCGTGTCAGTTCACCATGTAGAAGAATAAAGCCTGCACAGAAGATGACACAGAAACATGTTTTCCGCCTATTCTTGTAAATATAACTGTGAAATAGCATACATTATGAGAACATATTGTCTGATCAGACAAAAAAATTGTGGTGGCCATCCTCTCTGAGAAATATGACAGAAGTGAATGCTGTTTAGAGTGTTTGTGATGCCAAAGTTATCACGCTAGCTAGATAACGGCTGTGAGAACGATGGAGAGTTTTATCCACTAAAACTAACGGGACTGTTGCTAATCAGTTGGAACTAGCAAATCCGTAAATATGAAACTGCATGGGAATGGAAGTGAATGAATAATACAACATTTTTTTATGTATTAAAGTGAAAATGGATGATCGAAACATACTAATGGGTGAATGTTATGAATGATTTAAGTTGAGGTATAATAAATTATAAATGAGAATATGCAGTTACAGTAAGCGTAGAAAAGTACACCCGTTACATTTCTATCAATTTCTCCGTACAGGTTAAAGATAGAAGCCTACGGTTTGAAGACCCCGTTGTTGGGGACAGTCTGCTGCAAAGAATGTAGTTTGTGTATTTTTGTAAAGTAGAAGCCTTCCAAAACTCGACCACAAAAAACTGTATTTCATTTTATCAGAGGTTCATCTGATCACAATCAAATCTGATCTTAGAGTTTCATAAAAAGTGATCCCCCATCAAGATACAGGGACCCCAAAATAAAAATGTTGGTTGATATTTTACTGTTTTTGAAATTAATAATGCAGTTGTTCTGTTTATTATGTTATACGTTCATACAATAAACAATTTAGAGTTGTTTTGAACCCCAGGGGATGTTCAAATTTGAAATAAACAGTCCTACCTGTTGGAGTATACTATGTGCTTCTCAATAAAAACAACTACATGTCAACATACATTTTATATTCTCAAACAATGTTATCTATTCATCCTGCTTATAGTTAAGGGTTTTGAGAATCCACAATATAAAGGACATCATTCTACTATAAAGGATGACCTCCTGAGAGGTAAAAAAAATCAAGATCGTGCTGGCGGATTTTGGTCATAATTTCAATTTGAGATGTCTGTGCATGTTAAGTGAAAGTGTTTTGCATAAAGAAAATAGGTTATATGTCGTGGAGCTCCGCCCCCTAGAGGGCGTAGCTCTAGCGGTTTACCCATGCCGCATAGCGGCCAACTGAAAACAAAATGTACTTAGCTCAGCCAATCGGGGCACACCAGCCCCTATATCTGAGCGTGTGCCCTTCACACCATGTCCAATTTTTCTTCAGCTTCGACTAAACATTGATGTACTTCTGGTGATTTTTTCTTTACGGATCACGACATCATGCAACGATTTTTGGAAGCCGCCTGCCGCTGTTCCTCCTTGGACGCCGGGGAAGACCGGCACACTGTTTGTGTGTCGTGTCTTGGACCGTGGCACGCCAAGGAGGGTGTTCTGGAGGCACCAGCATGTGCTGCCTGTGCAGCCTTACCTTTAGCTGTTTGCCAGGGAAGGTTGCACTACTTTCAGGAGGAGATTAGTTTGGCGACATCTTGGAGCTTGAGGACATTCTTCCTCCTTTGACGCAGGCTACTCCGCCCCCTCTTCCAATGGAGTTGTGTGGTGGGAGCTTCTCGGGAAGAACCGACATGGATACGCTCGAGTGTGGAGTTCCCGCTCGTGGCGACCAGTCGAAATTCCCTCTTCGAATGGAGTTCCAGTCCGTCGTCAAGAAGGCGGCGTTGAGGCTGGAGATTCCTCTGCCCCCCCTTCCACCTCCTAAAGCCATTTCGTTCATGTCCCACGCTTCGTGGGCTGAACAGGTTAAGGAGTCACCTGCGCCTGCGCCGAACGTACCAGGACTTTCGGATTATGCCGAAGGTTCCTGGACGGCTCCGGTGTTGGCGAAAGCGCCAGTGAGGTCCTACCTTCCATTCACCATGGTCGAAGGACAGCAGGAGGCTATTCGTCGTGCTGTGCCCCCTTTGGAACAGGAGTTGGCCGCACATTTCCTGCCGGGATAGATTGGTTGGCAGAACAAGAAGCCTCTGCTTCCTACGTCGAAGGCCCAGGCGCCGTCTACCCGCAGAGCGGAAGCTTTTACCTTCGCCCCGAAGTTCGCTAATGGACTTTGGCCGGCGAGCAAACGTAAACGTTGACTAGGCGTGGAGTTGGCAGAGGACGGCGGAGTCGCTGCCTCAGCCCCCACGATGAAGCCTAGTCCTAAGGAAATGGAGGTGTTGTGCTTTGTTGCCGGCACGGCCCCCTTGTCCAAGAATAAAAAGTTAGATTTTTATTCTGTTTCAAGTGTTTTTCATTCTATAGGGTCTGATCCCCCTGAACGAATTACGCCTACGCTTCACTATCCGTGTGAGGACAGTTTAGTTACTCCATTGGCTACTTATCTCGCGCCGGCTCTAATAGCCGGAACGAATAAGATACCTTTGGATATAAGCAGTGGCGCTGGTGCGAAATGTATTCCTTGTCGCAAGCGCCCTGTAGTTGAGGGAGTGTTTCCTTACGAGAATAGTTGTTCTCGTTCTCGTCCCTTTACGGGAAAGGTGAACGAAAGACAACTCTTATCAGTTGGCGTTCAAACTGATTTTGTCGCCAGCGTTAAGCGCTTACCCTTGCCGGTTTCAACCAGGTCCGCTTCTAAGGCGGCCGGGTTGTGCCTGGTTACGCGCACGGGGCACGGCTTAGTCAAAGCTGGATCCCGAGCGCGTACTTTGGACAAATTGTCCAAGGTTGGCGGGTCTGTGGTTGAGCCAGCTACCAAGCGGCGTCGCTTGGCCGCACTCAATGGGCCCCGTCTACTGAACGATGACGTTGTTTCGTCATCAGCACTCAGTGGCGTGGTGGGTAGCCTCCCGGACTCTCCTTCTGGTGAGCCAGGTTCGAATCTTACCCACGGCACAGAATTTTTTTTGGGAAAAGAAACCTTATCGAACCCCACGACACTGGGTGGGTCGAATGAGGTGTTTTCTTTTAATTCCCTTGTGCCTTCTGCCCCCTTTCGAGTTTCGCCCCCCTTGGGTCGAGCCCCCCCCGAAGGGGAGTGCTCAGACGGCGGTGAGGGCGAGTGTTATGTACAGCGCCTTTCTGCGGAAGGCTCCTCAATTGAGAGCTCTTCCGTTGTCTCAGCGCTACTGGGATTGGCGTCAGAGATGCAATCTCAGCGCATGGCTCAATCGTACAATCCGAAAGGGTTACGCGGTACAATTTTGCCGACCCCCCCCTCCTTTCTCGGGAGTGTTGGAGACGGCTATGGTTTCGCCAGAGAAGGTGGCAGCCCTGTCGGCGGAAATACAGGAGCTCAGCCAAAAAGGCGTGATCTCTGTAGTTCCGGAGGCACAGAAGAGGAAGGATTTTATGCCCTCTATTTTCTGGTGCCCAAGAAAACGGGGGGAATGAGACCGATTTTGGACCTACGCATTCTCAACAAGTGCGTTGCGAAACTGTCCTTTCGGAGGCTCACAACGAAACGCCTGCTGGAAGCAATCCTTCCAGGTGATTTTTGCACGAGCATAGACCTGAAAGACGCTTACTTCCATGTGTCGATAATTCCTCGTCACAGGAAGTTTTTCAGATTCGCTTTTCAGGGCACGGCTTACGAATATGCCAGGGTGCCATTCGGGTTCGCGCTCGCGCCCCGCACATTCTCCAAGTGCGTGGAAGCGGCGCTGGAGCCTTTTACGCAGGAGAGGAATCAGAATTCTTGCCTATCTGGACGACTTACTGATGTTGGCGTCGTCAGCGGAGCTGGCGATGGAACACACAACTCAGGTTGTGAGTCAGTTCTCACACTTGGGGCTAGCGGTGAACTGGTCAAAGAGTGCGCACTGGCCGAGTCAACAGGTAGCCTATTTGGGTCTCCGGTTGGACTCGGCCACCATGACGGCACGTTTATCAGAGGAGCGGATGAGGAGAATCCTCTCTGCGCTACACCTCTGCAGACCCCCGTGCACGAGGCCCGTGCGTGCGATCATGTACCTATTGGGACTCATGTCAGCTGCCCACGCTGTAGTACCTTTGGGGCTCCTGCACATGCGCGCACTACAGAGATGGTTTGCTGGGCAGCGGATAGACCCCGTGCGCCAACGAAACCATCGTTTGGTACTCCCCGAGTGTCTAGGGACAGACCTAAACTACTGGAGGGACCCAGTCATTCTGAACCGAGGGGTTCCTCTGGGCGGAGTGACAGCGTTCGTGAGTGTTTTCACGGACGCGTCCTTGACGGGATGGGGGGGTGTGTGTCAGGGACAGGCAGTCCAGGGTGTGTGGCCACGGAGTGGTCGTCACATCAACCTGCTGGAACTGGAGACGGTTCTGTTGGTCCTGACCCGCCTCACGTCGCTGGTCGAGGGAAAACATGTCTTAGTTCGATCAGACAATCGAACGACGGTGGCCTATATCAACCGACAGGGAGGAGTCAGATCCCCTGCGCTCCACTTTTCGGCAAGGCATCTATGGCTGTGGGCTCACAGTCACCCACGTTCTCTGACAGCTGCCCACATTCCGGGGAGCTTGAATGTAGGGGTGGACCTGTTGTCTCGTCACAACCTTCGGGAAGACGACTGGCGTCTTCATCCCGAAATCGTCTCCCTCATTTGGGAGAGATTTGGGGAGGCCAAGGTGGACCTGTTTGCATCTAGAGTGAACGCGCAATGCAGGCAATGGTTTTCCCTAAGGGACCAGGACCGCGCGCCCCTTGGCACAGACGCGTTTGCACACCGCCCGTGGCCTCCGGGATTACTTTACGCGTTCCCACCACAGACGTGCAATGCGCGCTGAGGCTCGATCGTTTCTATGTGATCCTTATTGCTCCGGACCGCCCGGCAGCTATATGGTATCCGGAGTTAATACAGTTGTTGGTGAGAGCCCCGTGGACCCTTCCTCAGTGCCAGGACTGTAGAAACCTAATGTTTCCCCCAGGTTGCAAATCAGAGAATGTCCACGCCGTTAAGTCTTCCCAAATCATACACCTTTATTACGAGGGCACCCGGAGATCTGTCTCGCCGGACATGAAGATCTGAAGTCCGTTCACATTGGACACCGTTTAAATAGCCACACACACACAGTCAATGCATAGAAGTTGCTGTGCGTGCTTCCTGAGTGTCCGGCTCATGTCGCAGCCCCCAGGCCTGGGGTGATCCATCTGGTGACCTTTTCCAGGGTAGATGAGAATGGTGTTGTTGTGTCCGGCGCCAGGAAGTCTGCAGGACCCCTCTGGGCGGTCTCCGTTTATCAGTCCCATGTGTGGTGGTCAAGCTAGGAGTTAATCTATAGGTTTCCATGCACAAAATGTCCATTGTCTTATTCTCCTAACTTCCTGACCCCACCCCTTCTTATGAATAACGAATTCCACAGGACGCACTGTCTCTGGCGGAGGGCTCGATTCAGCATCCACCGTCGCTGCGCGGACAGCTGGCGGCTTGGCTCCTGAAAGGGACAGATTAGCACGCCGGGTTCTGTCTGAAGTTGTTATACGTACGATTCAAGGGGCTAGAGCTGTCTCTACCTCCAGAATCTATGCTGCTCGGTGGAACATGTTCGTGAGCTTGTGTGACAGGATTCAAATGGCCATATACATTAACCCCTCAACAACCCCATACCTTTCTTATCTTAGCGAGAGTACCTGCTGGCGTTGCACTGGACTGCCGCTTCTCACTGGAATTGTTTCTCGTTTGTTTTTCGTCCCCTTTTGGTCAATTTTCTCTTATCTGCCGTTTTTGTTTTTCATGTTTTTCTATTTCCTTGGCTTGTTTGTGCAATGACCGGTTAACCATAATTGCTGATAACGTGGAAACTCTGTAACCGTCAACTGCGTTCCTAGCTAGCTAGCTAGGAATGAAACTACCGTCGGTCGACTTCTGTCACGTCACGTCTGCTAACCTCTGGAAGAGCTGGGACTATTATTTACCTACGGATCTTGGCTCCATTTTCATTTGGATTATCCTACTACCTATGGACTGAAATATCACCACCGACTCTTCTCCCAATCCCGGAATTTCACCATCTGTCCTTTTTTTTGGCTCCATCACGCTCTAAACCTGATACTACAAATCCACTGCCTGGCTAGCTCCACAGCCTCTCCCCTGAAGGTAAGTATCTCTCTCTGGCTATTGTACTGACATCCCGGTCTCCACCTGTTTGTCATCACCTGTGCCCCAGTTATTCTCTCACACACTGAGTAAGTTCCACTCTCTCTTTGTTTTTGTTGTTCTGGTGAGGGTGTACCTTCACAGCGTTGACAGCCGGCTCTGGTGCTAGCTGGTTTAGATTGGGTTGGTTTGCCCTGGCCAGGTTTGACTGATATATAGGCGATTAATGAATCTTGCTGCCATGTTTTTTCCAACTTTGCTTCCCCTGCTGTTTCCACTCAGCCCTGGACTACTATGTTTTTTTCCTCCAGTCCCTTCTTTTTACGAATACTATTCTCCCTCCACTCTGGTAACCATTGATAACAACTATCGCCTTCCACCCGAGGTAACTAGGCGTGCTCGTTCACTGTATTCATCGGGGCTCTCGTCGCAAATGGTCTGTCAGGGCTAACAGTAGTAACAACATACTATCTCTCTGGTCTTACTCTCGCTCCCATCCATATCTATCATCTCGATCTATCAATCACAGCTGCCTTCGCCCCCTTCAATCTACCACCGTCCTCAACCTCAGCTCCACATGCCGTTCTACCAACCTCGCTCTTCTGAACACCCGTTCTATGAGTAACAAAGCTCCCCTGCTACATGAACTCATACTGGACAATCACCTGGACTTCCTCTTCTTAACGGAAACATG
>JACXGK010004924.1:0-35570 GCA_016801125.1 Novumbra hubbsi
TTTTCTGAGTTCCAGTAGGGTTAGGGTTTAAGAGGGAAGTGTTTCTGAGTTCCAGTAGGGTTAGGGACTAAGGGGGAAGTGTTTCTGAGTTCCAGTATGGTTAGGGTTTAAGAGGGAAGTGTTTCTGAGTTCCAGTAGGGTTAGGGACTACGGGGGAAGTGTTTCTGAGTTCCAGTAGGGTTAGGGACTAAGGGGGAAGTGTTTCTGAGTTCCAGTAGGGTTAGGGTTTAAGAGGGAAGTGTTTCTGAGTTCCAGTATGGTTAGGGTTTAAGAGGGAAGTGTTTCTGAGTTCCAGTAGGGTTAGGGTTTAAGAGGGAAGTGTTTCTGAGTTCCAGTAGGGTTACGGACTAAGAGGGAAGTGTTTCTGAGTTCCAGAAGGGTTAGGGACTAAGAGCTCACCTAGCTTGATCTTCCTCCGCTTGGCATCGAGCTTGTTGTTTCTCTCCTCCGCTTGTTTCTTGGCAGCACAGATCTTATCGTAAGCAGCCTAGGACCCAAGACAGGAGGAGAGTTAGACGAGGAGAAGCGCTGCAGGGACGTACGAATGGCCAGCATGGGTGTATCAGCCAGACACAGAGGTCATCCGTCTTACCCGGGCAGCTGCATCCGTGAGCACCTCTAGGGCTTGGGACAGCTGGTGGAAGAGCTCAGCTGGGGAAGAAACACGGCATATTTTGGAGTGAATAATGACTGTGCTGTACATAACGTAAAACATACACAATCTCATATTCCCCCTCGGGCAGGAAAGGTAAGACGGTGGTGGAGGGGGCCATTGTAAATGTTTAGAATGTCGGCTTGATAAACAACAACCAACGGGAACATAGGTTAACAACGCACGGTAATGATACTTTAGTGGGCTGCTAACACGCAATGGGAGGCGAGAGGAGGGCAGGGGGAGGGAGAGACGGGGAGGCTGTGCGTTGCGTGTGGAGGAAACGAGGTAGGGTTAAGAAACAGGCAGCCGTGTGTTTGCTCTGGGTGACGTCTCCGTGCCAACGTGGGACCTGACATAACTGGAGACATTTCCTGCGTTAAAAGGTGCCTGGAGTCTCAAGAACCCCGTTTCCTCTAATGATCTATCCGCACATTTCTCTCATAAACACACCCGGTCTCTCCAGCCACGTCCCATTAGGGTGCCCTAAGGGGCCTCAGGAGCAATCACAGGTACCACGCAAACCCCAGGTCACTATCCCCCACCAGCCCTGGAAACATAACCCCCCAGCCCGTAACCGGTCCCACTAGCACACTTCACTGCTTTAGTTTAATTACTCACTTATAGGATTTGGTGTATTTCTATCTAACGGGCCTCTAGTGTTACTCCCTGGGAGAAAAGCAGGGGGTAACAGGCTTTCCAGTACTGCATGGGTCAGGTTTCCTAGACACATGGAATATAGCGGGCTGAGACCAAGCATTCTGCAGGGCCACACGGCAGCTCAGACTGTCACAGCACAGGATTGCATATGGGGAGGGTATAGGCCGTTACACTCATATTGCCTGAACAACCCCCATCGACAATTCTTAGGGCTCTGACCATCTCCAGCGTTTTGGGGCTCTAACCATCTCCAGTGTTTTGGGGCGCTAGCCATCTTCAGTGTTTTGGGGCGCCGGCCATCTACAGTGTTTTGGGGCGACGGCCATCTACAGTGTTTTGGGGCACTGGCCATCTACAGTGTTTTAGGGCGCTGGTCATCTCGAAGGTTTTGGGGATCTAGCCAGCTACTGTGTTTTGGGGCTCTAGCCAGCTAATGTGTTTTGGGGCTCTAGCCAGCTAATGTGTTTTGGGGCTCTAGCCAGCTACTGTGTTTTGGGGCTCTAGCCAGCTACTGTGTTTTGGGGCTCTAGCCAGCTACTGTGTTTTGGGGCTCTAGCCAGCTACTGTGTTTTGGGGCTCTAGCCAGCTACTGTGTTTTGGGGCTCTAGCCAGCTACTGTGTTTTGGGGCTCTCTGGCCACCAGAGCAAATAATGTGAACCAACATATTCCTCAACTTCTCCTTTTCACTTCTGGGAAACGGGGCCACTGAATTCCAATAATTACCCAATTTTTTTACTTAATCAGGAATAATCAGAGGCTTCCAGCAACCGCATAAACCTCACTTGAAAACGTGCCTCATGGTGCTTTTATTTCTTTTTAAATTAGGTCCTGACACAGAATTAAATATAGATTTCCTAAACTGATTGTTGACATGTTTGTTGGCGACAGGCCGCAAAGAGCCGTGGGGTCTAGCTGGAGAAACGCTGATCATGCTTTCTGGCTGGGGCTGTCCCACAAGGCCACAGAACTGCTGGGAAGAGTCTGCTCCGGTGGTTAGTTAGAGGCTGTGGCTGGCCTGTCTAGCAGAGTGTCACAGGGGTCAAACCCTAGAGGTGTTAGTGGGAGGTTTTAGTACAGGAGATATGTTGTGTTTGGGATTATGACAGCCATCAGCTGCAGAAACAAGGACATGAATATCCATTCCAGCCCACATGTTCCCTTCATGAGGGACACAGACATTATGGGGCTCGATGGTGGTGGGGGCTTTCACATTGTATATTCTCCCCTACAGCAGACGTCTCTATGCGAAGTGAGGAGAACTAAACCTGTGCTGTGACCTTTAACTCACCTGCTTTTGGGTTGTCAGGGTTCTTGTCGGGATGGCATGTCAACGCTTTCTGTCGGTAGGCCTTCTTGATCTACATGGGAAAAAGAGAGAAGGAAGTCCGTTGGAGAGTATTGACTGATTTTATATTAATGGTCTTATGTCAGTTCATTATTCAGAACATTAGTAATAAGCATTGTTTTGCCCCAGCTCACTATATTAAAACTAGTAATTGCTGATCTGTGGTCTTCCGAGCGAAAGAAAACCCAAGCTAAAGAATTCCCATTCTTGTTTCCAAATAACCTCAAAAGTTACAAAAACAAAAATTATTGTGATGCCACTAATCCAATAAAAGAAGAGCCTAAGAACATTAGTCAATTCTTTGCTTAATGTCTGCAACGGGATGCAATTGAGAACATTGTTCTTATGGTCACCATTTGAATGGCTCTGTGTTTCTTCGTACGCCTGTTACTTTAGATTATCAGTTTCCAATAACCTTACAAGAATGGATTATATGAACAAAATCAAAGCGTCCTTCAACCTCGACTCCCTAGACCACTGTGGTGTCATTTTTGACTGTCCCTTGAGTAGTCAAACATTTTTCTACATTCATTCAGTTAGTTATTCATTTTGGGCATCTTGGTTAAAAGCCTTTAGGTTTGGATTTCCTAAACATTCCAAATCACTGAATGCAGTTAGGCACTCTAGAATCTAAAATATATTTCCAAAAATCATTATCATTTTTTATGCAACCAACTTTTCAACAAAAAGTGAAACGTAAGTAGTAGTATGTGGTCTGACAAATCAATTTTCTTTTTATTTGTTTCAGGAATAATGGATGCCGCATCCTCCAGACTGAATAAGAGAGGGACCATCCAGGTAGTTATTAGTGCAGAGTTCAAAGCATTTGTGATGGTATGGGGGTGCATTAGCGCACAAGGCATGGTGACATCTGTAAAGGTACCATTAATGCATAACAATATGTCCAGGTTTTGGAGCAACATATACTGCCATCCAGACAACATATTTTTCAGCAAGACAATGCCAAACCACATTTTCCACATATAACAACATTGTGGCTCTGTAGTAAGAGTCCAGGTGCTAAACTGGCCTGCCTGCAGAGCAGACCTGTCCCCTATTGAAAACATTTGGCACATTATGAATTGAGAAATATCCTAAAAGAGACCCAGAAATGTTGAGCAGCTGAAATCCCATATCAAGCAAGAATGGGAAAACATTTCACTTTCAAAACTACAGCAATTGCTTTTCTCAGATCCCAAATGCTTACAGAAAATAGATAAAAGTAAAAGTAATGCTTCACAGTGGTAAACATGCCCCTGTTCTAACTTTTGAAACGTGTGGCTGACATCAAAGTCAAAATGGGCATGTAATTTTCCAAAAACAATAAAATGTCTCAGTTTCAACATCAGATACGTTGTCCTTGTACTATTTTCAATTAAATATAAAGAAATAATTTGTACATCAATGCATTCTGTTTTTATTTGCATGTTATGCAGCGTCCCAACATTTTTTGGAACCGGAATCGTACCAGTTTGATATGAAACTAGAGGGAATTTTCTTTTTCTTTTTTTTTAAGAGGGAGTCCAATCTAAATCTGCAACCATCCATTTCTGTAACGGTGGTAATAAATGAATGAAGATTGTCCGCTGTCTAGTTAACGCTGACAAAGCTATTTCAAGAAAGATAAATGTGAACTGGGTTGATGGCAGAAGTTTTGGATGATCTTCATTGTGGTGCCAGAACAAAAGTTACAAAAACATGCAAACACTGTGCCATTGTCCATCACAAAATCGGGAAGGCAAGGTCTCAAGCCAAAACTATCGAAAATATGAGCAATCAAACCCAGAAAAACAGCAATACTTTGGATGGAGCACTGTAATCTAACGTGAGGTTTTAGCATTCTTTTTATTTTATTTTTTACTCAGAGTTGTTCTCTGGAATGTTCACCATATTTCTTGGGTACTTCTGGGTGAGTTAATGGCAACATGTTTTTCATTAGGCAATGTCTACTCCCGCCAGAAGAAACCGGGCCCATTGAGACAGCAACTCTCTGAAGGGACACGGAGTACAGATTTTTCTAACCACTCATATCCCCAGTGGATATCCCACATCCTAATCAGCCATGCCAGCGTTCGGCATGCTTTCACCTCCATTTCAGCGTTCGGCATGCGTTCACCTCCATTTCAGCGTTCGGCATGCGTTCACCTCCATTTCAGCGTTCGGCATGCTTTCACCTCCATTTGATCTCGTGCACCTCCTTCCTCCCTTGCTGACAATCAATAATACCATGTCTATTGGGTCTGGAAGGATCCGGGTTGTTTTCCCCCCATCTGGACCATTGGGCTGGACTCATCAACTCTGGCATATGAAAAGTCTCCTTGTGGGTCTGTTTTGCATATTGTATCTGAGGGAGATGCCAGAATATACACTGCAGACCGACTGCTGTCTGGCTGGCTGTTACAAAAGACATTTTAACTATCTGTGATGAGACAGACTTGGCCAAAGTTGCTTTTTCTGGAGTGTCTGTATGTTTTTTTTTTGGGGGGGGGTACCGCATTACATCAAGTAGCAAGACTTCAATCAGCCTCTTAGCACCGCTCTGCTAATGTCTGATCCTGTTTCATAGATCCTAATTCCATAATGGTTTCCCAGAGCTGTCTGGCCATCATATTGGAATATGTCCAGCTGGGCAGTGAGCAGACAGTCAGTTAAAGAGGTCAGGCCATGTCCTCAACTTCAATAGCGGACTTCATAAGTTTGTCAAGAGGAAGAGATCCCCAACTGTGTTAATAACAGTCTGTGCGGTGAATGCGTGCGAGCACTCCCCGAAACGCACCCCCATGGGGACGACTTACTGCGGATGTCATCATGTTGAGCTGGGCCCAGAAAAATAGAGTCCAGTGCCCCGTCTCGGGCTCATCTACTGACGGCATGGGAATACTGGTCCCTAGATTTGGTTATATAATACATGATTGCTCCCGTCACTGCTGTAACACCCAGGCCCAAATTGAGGTCGAGCCCGAGGTCCAACTTCAGAGTTAGCCAGGTCAATGCTAAAGGAGAGTAGACATCTAGGGTTGAGGGACAGGTCTTCTAGAGTAAAGACGAGGGTCAATTACTGTGGCAAACACAAGTGCGCAGCTCATGACCGTTTTGTTTTTTCCAGCACTGGATGTCTTTAATCAATTACAAGGGAAAGGCCTCTTAGGGGATCCAATGAACCATAAGACAAATGGGGCCTCTAGGTTGAAACCCATCCCCCCTCTCCTTCCATCAGACACACCGTGGAGCGGCTTCATGGTGGGGGCCTGAAATCAGGCTCTCCCGCCACCCGCTGGGCTGCCAGCCTCTACTGCATGCCCACATCTTGTCCCCATTACCTCAGTCTGTGGCGCATGTTACAGCTGACAACTGGCCCCAGCGGAGCCACAGCACAGCCGCAGCAGGGCCCCAACAGGACCCACACGGGTGGCTGATTAGCTGCCTGTTCTGCCATGAGGCCATCCTCAATTACAATGATCCGACGTTCATGGCAAATTATCAGCGGGAGTTAAAGCACGCAATGCCAGAGAGTAGGAGGGAAAGATTAAAAATGCCGATAGCCATAAAACAAGAACCGAGGATGGGATTGTGGCGTGGATGCTGAGTGAGTGTGTGTGGGTGTGTGCGTGGATGCTGAGTGAGTGTGTGTGGGTGTGTGCGTGCGTGCGTGGATGCTGAGTGAGTGTGCGTGGGTGTGTGCGTGTATGGAAAGATGTCATTCTGGTTCCATTTCCAAAATGCACACAGAGCGGCCATAACAAGCCTGACAAAAAGATTTGTTAAGGTCAGTGGTGTAGTTAGTGTGAATGGGCCCTGCTAAGGGTTGGCTGAGCTGATACAGGCGCAAAACGATGTGGGGGAAAAATGTCTAGTTAAGTTAACGAATAGCACCAAAAAAGGCCATTTCTATTTATAGGAGTTACGCAGTTTTCAATAAATATAGTAGCAAACATCTGATTAGGGTATGTTTTGACAATTGAGTAATGGTCAAACGCCACTCAAGAATCACTGAGCCAACCCCACTGCCGCTACAGATCGTATAATGACGCAGTGGTAAAGTCTGCCAATATAACCACTATGGTTATTTCCCCTGTTGGAAATGGCTAACTGAAGTTGATATTTGCATTGCCCATTATCCAAACTGGATTTAAAAGGTACTGACCACTAGATGGTGCTGCTTCTGCTGTTATGTGAAGAAAGTGTGAGGAACACCCCCCTTCTAATTTTACATTAACGCCATGGTTGGATGTTCCCTGTGTGTTAGCGATAGCAACATTTTAGTTTACGGTTTCCGTAAACTAAAATAGGGTATTGATGTACTGGTGAAAGTGATGCGGTCACTGTTTTTGCATGAAAGTGTGTCACAGCCTTTGATACATTCACATTTGTACTGTCGTAACTGGCAGTTTTCTAAAACATGGTTTCTTTACGAATGCCCAGACTGAAGGATTGGAGGTACAAACTTATAACCTTTTGACTCAACCCGACACCCACAAGCCTACATATTAATCTAAAGACATAAGTCAAAGGCCTCGTATCAAAAACATAAAAAGGGGATTCAGATGCCTCTTGCTGACAGTAAAAACCAAACATAAATATACACATATCGGGTGACAAATAAAAAAATAAACAAATGCTTCCTTACAGATGTACTGTATGACACAACAAATCAATTAAGGTCATATCATGCGGTGTTGCATGAATAAATAACACTAAGCAGGCCTAGTTGACCTTTATTTTGGATCAAGATGACAGGAGGAAAGCATCGCAGCCTCGGGAGGCAATGAATGGTCTGATGAGCATAAAAAGTATGAGACTCCTATGCCACCGCCTCTGCCGTAACACAATCTCAGCCCTTGATTTTTTTCGTTTGACAAAGAGAATAATAGATTAATAAAGTTTCACTTTTTATTGTTAATGTTTTTATTGTCCACAGCATATGCAACACCAATCCAGCACTAATATTCATAGCAGTAAAATTAAAGAGCAGATGGTTGCACATGCACTATTGTATGCACATGCACTATTGTATGCACATGCACTATTGTATGCACATGCACTATTGTATGCACATGCACTATTGTATGCACATGCACTATTGTATGCACATGCACTATTGTATGTACATGCACTATTGTATGCACATGCACTATTGTATGCACATGCTATGAGCTCCCACCAAGAGGGACTAATCCTAGTCCCACAGATGAAGGGGGAAAACCCCTATTCATCTATCCGGAAAGTACTTAAGACGTGGACTAGAATCTACACAATAATAGTGAACTTGTATTGTATGTCCAACTGGCAACCCCTGGCAACTGTCAAGTGTCTTCAAAAAATATGTATTATACATAAAACAACCAGATTCACAAGGAACGTTTTACAATGTATAAAGAAATACTTTCAACCCCAGATCCATATCACTGGTCCCACATAAAGAAATGCCATTGTATTTGCTACAGGGTGGGCGTGGTGTGTGGCTATGCGGCATCTACAGGAGCATGGCAATACCTCTGTGTTTAGGAGGTGTGGTCCAAATTGGATGTCGGATAGTAGTTCATTAATAATATATACACATATAGACTGAAATGTACAATTTAGGAGGAATCAATTAGGTTGCGTGTGAACAAAACGATTAACAAAGCGAAAAGCCTTTCTGGTGGTATCTTGCCCTGGTAGGCTACGGTACCGCGCGTTCTCTCCTACTGAATACCATGCAAACCCTGAAGAGGATAAAGGTCAAGACAACCTCATCACAGTAAGCAAATTACATGTTAATCCCAGCAGAAATAGCTTGTTGGCTAATACCATTGAACCTAAGCAAGAAGAATTTTAATACGAGAGACAAAAGTTCATTTTTACTAGGAAATCCAGGAAGCAAAAGGAAATGTTTCAAAATTGTTCCCGGTTTACAAGTTCTTGGCAGTGTTTCCACATTAACTTTATTTTGCATTTTTATGTATATTATGCCTTTGTTTGTGTTTCTATGTTCGGACCCAAGTATGAGTATTGCTTTGGCTCTTTTGGATAAAATTTGAACAATTTGGTTTTAATACTTTCTGCGCCACATACTCTCCCTGGTGTACACAACACAGTTCATATCTCTCTGGACCATCGGAGGAACTCCCCAAATATAGCTACCTATTTCAGAGGCTCTTTTCTGTCCAAGTCACAACCACTAACTTCCAGAGCACATTCCTCAGGGGCAAACTAGACACTGATATTGACTCAAGAAATTAAGTTCTGCCCTCAATTTGGCAGCAATTAACTTTTTTTCAAGCCTAGAAGAGTCTTTAGGAAGAAGATTTTTTTCATCTGTTTGACATTTGTATATGACAGACAAACCCCATGTTTAACCTAATGGCACGTCAAAGCAAAAATTATGTGTCATTAAATGGTGCAGCTTGTCATTTCAACAGCATTTGTTTTATATCAAATTTGAAATAAAAACAATTAAAAACCAATATGAACACAATCTTTGCAAATGTTTTCAACATAATATACTTTATGGGCACATTAAAGTTCAGTGGGATCAATGCTAGTTTTTGAGCTATAAACCATTTTATACAAAAATGTTGCATAAAATACAATGAATGTAGCATATACCAGCCATTATAATCTCAACACCATTCAAATTTGGTTGCCCTATTTACTATGTATCTACACAGTTAAATTACAATTCAGAAGGTGCTCAGTAAGTCCCAATGCCCAAAATAGCAGACATAGGTGCATACTTGTGTAACCGCTGTTCTATGAAGGAAGCATTAAATCCGTGGGACTATTTCATGAGACATGCCACAGACTGGTAGGCAACGTGTTCCACAGACTGACAACGTTTTCGGTGGCCTGGGTTTGAGAAATGCTGCTTCATGACCTTTACAGCAGAAGAAATCCTAGATTAGTGTTTTCATATGAATAAAATGTTCAATCGCACAGTCGTAGTTGACTAACTACTTTTTAAATGGTATTATGACGCCACTTAGTGGCCATTATTATACAGATTTAAAAACGAGTGTATTACTTACTTACACAAATGCATGGTAAATTCAATAGTTTATGTTTAGGTTACTTCTCTCAACCATGAGCGCAAGAGAGTTTTCAAAAACACTAGATTAGGGATTGGGTATATACAGATGGCATACATTGAAAATCCCTTGGGAGCATGATCAAGACACCTAGTATGTCTCAGCGTTTCGAAAGCGCCATAATCTTACAGCTAGGTGTAATGGAAGGGCAGGGCTATGTGTTGCGAAGTAAACCACCGCAGGTTCATGCACTGAGTGTGGCTATGCAAACTTCCAATGGATGAAGCTAGCATGTTGGTATCAGCATGTTGACGTCCGTTTTATGGATACAGCACCTACTAGGGCCTGAAGAAAGTCAGTCCAAATTATCCTTTTTGAACTTGAACTGACTGTCACTACAGTGAGTAATTAGCATAATATTTATTAATTAACACTAAAACAGAATTTCTTAAACGGCCAATGCTTTAGTGACTAAACCAACATTGCATGGCTTCGCAAACCCAACCTCCAAGATGTAAAGCGAAATTCCGCAGTAAGGTCCACATGAGCACGAAAACTCATTTAGCATATCAGTGCCAATGTCTTAGTTCTTAGAGGTCAAAAACAAACTATAAGTATTATAAAGAAATGTGGTTAATACATTATTTATGAAGCACGTTCTTTTGTGCACATCTGTAACGGTAGACTTTCCTCTCAAGAGTAAACACAAAAACGGTATTTTTCACATAATTGTTGTTTTTGCATGCACCCAATGTTTTACCTTAAGAATGTAAGATTCATAGACTCTTCAAAGTTAGGATTAGGTTTCTGTACACCCAAAATGCCACAAGCTGGAAAGCAAACATTTACATTTGTTGTGCTTGACATATTGTTAAAATTACATTTTTACCTATCTGGTGTTACTCAGCTATTTTGATGAGATTTGCTAAGAAAACGCGCATAGAAGGTGAATCGTGAACTCTGCACTCCGTGTGACGTAAGGCTGCGCGCTCGAGTGAAATGCCGTGTTTTAGGTGATCAGACCTAGCTCGGCTACACTGACTTTACTACTTGTTTCGTTTGCAAGTACAATGTACATATTATTATACAGTCATTTCATCGTTTAATTGTCATTTTAAAAACCACAAACTATTCAACAACTAACTATGTTAGCTATGCAAGCCGTCAACGTTTGCAGCTAATGGATTTGACTAGTTAGCCAACGTTATCGAGCTAGCTCCACACTCACCTCTTTTGATGTCGCTGTTCCTTTAATCTCTAGTAGACCATACAGGTCCATCTGCAAAAGGTCTTTCGCTGTTTTCCCTGTCATCCTCTCTTAATGTTTTATATTGTTAACCGGCTAATACCAAAACAAACACAAGATCAACGTGCTGAATATATTTGTTGTGTTTAGCGTAGCCCTATGCGGACATGACTGGTGCCCAAATTGATGACGTACGTCACGCAGTTGAGAAAGCTGAGCATAGATTAATGGATTCTGAGGATGATGGGCGTTCTGAGTCTTTTCGGGTGCCTGTCTGGTTCGCCTGAAACAACCGGCTCATTTGCATCTCGAATGACTCTTCGTCTAAAATGCTTGACAATAAACCCCAAATAAGTTATATGTACATATCCAATGGTCATATTTTATCTGAACTAATTATCGCCTGAAAAACTGCGAGTTGCAGCTCTGTTGTTCTGCATTGTAAAAAAGAACCCTCATTGCGTTAACGGGCATCAACATTGTTTTCTCTCAGGGTTCCGGACCGCATTTCCCAACTAGCTCGTGCTGGACTATTAGAATTGGCAGCTACGCGGCGCATCTTTTTAAAAATAAATAACAATAAGTGCAGGAACTGACAAATTGCACACTGGACTATGTTCATCAACGTTTTCTATTAAATTTCCCTATTCCAAATATCCCAGACGGCTCGTTTGCTTCAAAAAGGGACCGTAACGCTGTTTGCCAACATCTAGGTGTTACCATGACATGTCAATTTGCAATACGAGTGTTATTACAATTATTGCTCAAATTAAGCCGTGCTTTAAATTCAGAAGCTTTCAATTCCAAGGAACAACGAATTATAGGAGATGTAGTTAGTGCATTAGGTGAAGTATACTTTTTAAAATTGTTTAATTGTTTTTATCATCTGAGCATGCAAAAACATTGACGTAGTCCAAAAGGTCATGTACTCGTACAATTTTCGCCCGGCACCCTACTAGGAAGTTTTTTCCAGGCGCTGTGCGTTAACTCTTGTTGCTTGCTCTTTGGGGTTTCAGGTATGGTATCTGTAAAAGCACCTTTTGGAAGTAAAAAGTGCTTTATATAAATATATTTGATTGATTTTAAAATGTTTTAAATTAATTATAATAATTGCATTCATATTGATTTCACTTGTTTTTCAGAGGCAAAAATAAATACATTCTAGGATATAGAGTGAAGTTCAAGATATAAGCCTTTGTGATATGGGCTATATACTTTTCAGTAAGTGGCACATTTAATTATTGTATTTCAAAGGTAAGAGAGGCATTATATAACAGTTATTTTTATGACCTAGCCTAATGTTCTGTGGTTTCACTTTTGGATATTGCTTGTAGAATAAGGGAATGCAGCCAGTTTCGTGGAATGTAGCATTTCCTGAGGGGCTGCAAGGATAAAGATAAGGAGGCAATGTTGTAATAGGAAGTCAAAATATGATAAGTCATTAAAATTAGCAGAAAATCAATCTATCAATAGAATAGTACCATAAATGGGCATTCCATTGGTTAATATGTGAAATTCAGCTAAAGTGCCCTAACAAAATGTTTATGCTACTAATGCTATGAAAATGTTTCATGTCTCACAAATTTACTAAAACAAATGACGTTATGAATGAAAGGTAAGGTTGGGGATAAGGTTAGTTATTGGTTTTATTTAAGGTTAGAGAATGAAAAAGGTTACAGTTAGGTATCACAGTACTGTGGTTAAGGTTTGGGTTTTGAAAGAACAAAACAAAGATATCAAAAAAAATCTCAAGAGTCTGAGCATTATAGTCCAGACTAACTGTAAGGACTGGTGAAGGTTAAAGGTCAGAGGGGTGAGGTAACAGAGGTGATGGGTTCAGCCTGCTTTGACCCTTGGTTAAAGTAAAGATAATGATGATTCTTTTTTCCAATTTAGGGTCGGCCCCTGGGGGTTGACACATGGTCAGGGTAATAATGCCCACAGATTGTAATCCTTAGCCAGAATGGGTTTTCTTAAAACTAGCGACTTCTGCCCAGGCCTGTCTTGTGCTACCATTTTCCAGAGACACATTTGGAAAGCAAGATTCCTATGAAAATAGAAAACACAACCGAATAGAATACTCCAAATCAAATGAGAAGGATATGTCTCCCTATGGCGCAGTATTCAGCCTGAATTTATTGGGGTCTGTGCAAATCTTGACTTGCAGTCGATGTTAGGCCCCCTAATAGTTGTGCGCCCCAAAGCCCTGCGTACACAGCTTAACCCTACAGTTCTGAACTAACACCTTTCATTGTTATAACAGGCCAGCAGCCAAGATGTGGACGCTTACACTCTGTTAGATAATAATCAGAATCATCTTCATTGCCAAGAAGGTTTACCCATGCCAGGAATTTGCTTTGGTGCTATGGAGCATAACATAAAACACAGTCATTTTTTATTAGGTACAAAATAAAAATGACACAGTAAATATAAGATGTGCAAACATTTACTGTATATGTAGCATAAAGTGCAATGTGCAAGAAGGTGGCGTACAGGTCCTCGAGGGATGGCAGTTTGGATCGAATGATACGCTGCAGTCTGCTCTTGTCCTTGGCAGTATCAGTAGTGTACCAGATGGTGATGGAGGAGGTGAGGATGGACCCAATGATGGCTGTGTAGAAGTGCAGCATCATTGTCTTTGGCAGGTTGAACTTCTTCAGCTGCCGCAAGAAGGATATCCTCTGCTGTGCTTTTTGGAGCTGGAGATAATGTTTTTCTCCCACTTGAGGTCCTGAGTGATGATGATGCCCAGGAAGCAGAAAGACTCTGCGATGATCACTGGGGAGTCACACAGGGTGATGGGGGTGGGTGGGGCTGGGTCCTTCCTATAATCCTCAACCATCTCCACTGTCTTCAGAGCGCTGAGCTCCAGATTATTCTGTCTGCACCAGTTCACCAGGTGGTCAATAGTGCCCCATACCCCTGCTGAGGTGGGGGAGGTGGGCTGGATCTGAGAGATGGAGGCACAGGGGATGGTGTCAGGACTGTCCCATTGTCCTTCAAAATGACAGTAGAACTCATTCAGGTTGTTGGCCAGGCGGGAGTCGTTGATGGAATGGGGGGCTTCAGGCTTGTAGTTGGTGATCTGTCTAAGGCCCCTCCAGACAGAAGCAGAGTCGTTATTGTTGTTGTAATCTCTCAGAGTACAGTTGCGTAGCCTGTTTAACAGCCTTGCGAAAACTGTATTTTGACTCTGTAAATCTGTCCTTATCTCCAGGAGTTGTTTATATACCTCATACAAATATAGGGTAAAGTAATAGATACCGGACTATTATTATTAATATTATCATTGCTATTATAAATAAAGTGAATTTTCTAAATGGTGAATTACTCATAACCATACTAATATAATATATAATATTGTCCACTGTTACTATTTTCTGTAATAAAAAAAAAGACAATAATCCCCCCCTTAAAAATCGATGGCTGAACATTTGGAAGTACAGTATTAGAGTGTTAGATAGAAAAGTGTTACACTGACCGATTAAAACTAACATTATTTTAGTGATAGTTTTGGGACTGATGGCCCTATTCAGAAAGCTACTGGGCAGGCATGGGAGGGGCCATTCAGTTGTTCCTGCAGCATCGTCACACTCATGTGTGATCCGTAGGAGGTCCAGAACTAAACTGTAATCCCACTCACTATTTACTTTCATTACCCGTTTTAAACGTAAAGTTAGTCCGGTAAAGGACGAACAAAACAGGTGCCTGAAAGCTGTTAACGGACGTTATCTGTCCGTAATCGGATGACGCGCTTGTTCAAGAGGATATTTATAACATAGAGAGCAGGTAAGGCAACGCAAATGGAAAAGCGGTGTGGAATTGTCTTTTAGAGCTTCGGTTGTATATTTAACAACTGTTTACGAGCGTATTGAAAGGTGAAGTTAATATTTTAAAACATTCGTTCCCGTACCAATTTAAATGAGTTATCAGAAACCGCCATTATAAACGAGTTAGATTTTCCCGTTATGTTCCTACCATAAAAATGGGAGCAGCAAGAGCGCAAAAAAGACGGACCCATGATATTGGACTGTTTGGCATTTGGGGAGCCTTCTTCACATAATTACAAACCATGTTTTCACATTTGTTGCAAATAATAATAGTGCTGACATTACTGGGATAACATTAACAATCCATCTACATGCCTACTCAGTAGACGATATTTCAAGTATGCATAACCTTTACATTTTCTCATGGATCTGTCCATACATAGGGCTATTTCTGGAATGTTGAGGAGCTGTTTGGAAGAACTTGTAATTATGATGATACATGATGAATCTGTAATATTCACATTCTGAAAATACCGTCATATTTATTGGATTTGCATGACACTGTTTAACAGTGACCAGATGGTCAAATTCAGTTGGCAACCTCAGACCCATATTAGGCTGTTCTTATTTCCATTAGTCTCTGGGGGCCCTTTCATCCAAGCACAATGTCTAGGGGAGTTGCATGTCATCTTCATAAATGTATTTGTTAAGGCAAGGCACACTCAAGGTCAGCAGTAAAAAAGTATTATAAAGGGATCCGACATTTCCCTTCCATTGCCGTTAGGCAAAAGCAGCCGACTCATGTCTGTGTCACAGGACTCTTGAATAGCCTACTACCTCCAGATGATTACCAGATGTAAATCTCTTATTACCAGGCTGACTCATACTAGTCCACCTCAACTAAGCCAACAGTCTTTCTCAAGTCTGTATTTCAGTGAAATACAAAAATATGATAAGTTTGGTATATTTTCTTCTGTTCGTTTTATACAAACCCACCCTGCACTCAACATGATAAGAGCAAACTCATAGTTATAAAAGTATCCATTTACACTTTATACATGGGCTGAGTTCTTACAAGACAGTCAATATGGATCATCTTACATAATAGAAATACATTTTACTAGAATAATGGGTTGGGTTATCTGAATGTAGGTTACTTCCCTCGAGCTCTGTGGGAGTGTTTTCCTGACCAGCAGAAGCCATTGGGAGTGTTGCTACTTGGAGGCTGTCAGTGAGATCATTTTGAAGAATTTAAGGAAGCAACAAGAAAGACAGTAAAGTGACATTCTTCTTAATTAGTTGATAATTAAATAAGTTGTTTGTTCGTTTAAAACAGAAGCTGTCTCTCTCTGTCTCGCTTTCTCTTGTTCTCTCTCTAATTGAAGTCAGTTCACTGTTGTGTGAGATGTTAAACCGAAAAAGAGGAACACCAAATGTTTTTGTGGCTGTGTTTGCCTAGTGTTTCCTGTCTCAGGAAAGTCCTTCCTTTCCGATCGAAAAACCCTTAACCCGTGTTGGAAAGCCCTACTGACTTCCAGGAAACCCTTCCTGATGTTAATGTCAATGCATTTTTTTATGTACTCCTGGACAGAACAATTATTTTCTACAATAACTTACATCTCTGTGTACATTTACATTGAAGTAATTTAGCAGACAGTCTTATGCAGTGGAACACACAGTAGTGAGTGCGTACATTTTCATCTTGCTATTGAACACGCAACCCCAGCAGTGCTTCACTGACCGAGCTGCTTGTGGCTGGATAGTAACTCCTTGTTGTGTTTAACACATCAGAGAGAAGCCAGTGAAGGAGACACTGCTCCCATTCTCTAACAAATGAACGGAGCTTATTGACGAGTGATGAGAAGGTTTATTGTCCAAAGGCCTTGTTTTCCTGTCTGCCATGGTAACAATGTCACATTGGCAGCCTGAATTGGAGAGAAAACACCTTGCCGCTGTCGGAGACGAAAACAGATTGGCCCAACGTGCCCGGAAACCTTTCCTCGTTTACATGTTGAATTACAGGGAACCCGATGACTGAAAATAAATCAGTGCAGTTTAGGGTTGATTTTAGAGATCTTCACATCGGTCGCCAGAAGTTTCACGCTCTGGTTTTTCCCGTGGTGTGCCGGAGACACACTGGAATACTTGGGATTCTCAACTAGGCCATGTGCTGTCTACGTATACAAAGAGGGAGGAAACATTGCCTGCCGAGCAGCAGTTTTACTATTTATCTTCTTACGCTCCAATATCATCTGTAGAATTGAGTTTATTTAAGAAGAATAATACCCCTTACAGAGTCAATGCAGTGTCTATTGAGACAGCTCAGTGAGGAGTGAGGACAGCGGTCCAACATGGCGATGTTTACGGTGCGATGATGAGTGTGGTACAGGTTGCTGTGCTAAATAGTATCTATTGGATACAGGGAGCAGTGAACTGGTGCTCTGCCAAAACAGGTCCATTGTGTGACTCATGCATACATTTGTCAATACATATGAAATCAGAATATCATTATCTTGGGTGATATTTGTCTCTGTCATCACTGGGTTGTCACTGTGTGTTCTGCGATTTTGCAGTGGTTTTTAAAAACATCAGCGCATTATATTTGCAGAACATATTTTCAGTAAAGTCGTAAATGGTTTGGTCGCTCCAATCTGCCAACCGAGAGGCATATATTTCACACACCATCATTTATGAACAGGTTTCTGCCATTACAGCTGATAAGCTGTGCTAATATGTTGTGCTTGTAGCATAATTATAATAATGTTTGCTTTAACCGAGCTTTTCATACAGAACAATCAAGTAGAATAGAAATCCTGTCTTAAGTTGCTTGCTTGTTCAACTGAAAACCTGTTACACTAACCCACCATCATAAATGAGTGCAAAAGTGAGATAAATGCTATCGCTACATGAAAATACGATTTTCAGCACCTTTCAGCTTCCTCCGCATGAATACACCCACTCTATTTCAGGCAATATCCAGAGTATAGTAATATCCCACATATTTCAGAATGTCATAATGTGTTTAATGCCAATGCATAGTATAGTTGGGAAGACCTATATATGCATTATTATTGAAGTGGTAATGTAATGTTTTGGGCATTTTTTTCCACACCGTTTGGATAGTTTCTTGTCATGTAGCCAACAACAGAATACAGGATACAATTTAGCTCTATGACAATTACAGGTATGTCCTTGAAAGTGTTTTAATGTGGCTGGCAATTATCTGTTTAAGCCTTAGTCTTTTAATTATTTTTATATAAGTCTAGGTAATATCATATATAGGTCTACACGTGAACATATACAGGATAATCATCTATTAAAAACACATCAATAGGGCCCACGGTCATGTGAGGGGACTTGACATTTCAAAAGTTTGAATAGCGGTGGATTAGTTGATGGGCCGCTTCTTTCCTTTCATTGCAGGATTACATTGGGATTTTTGGCAGGACTTGTGATGTCAGGATTGCTGACATATCTTTTACTTGCCCCCCCCCCCCAATGTGCAAAGTTGTCATTTCCTATGAATGTGTTATGTTGAGATAAAGGCATAAACAGTTTAGCCAGAATGATCCTGAACAATACTGGTTGTTTGTCCTACGGCCCTTCAATTTGTTTATTTGATTCATGTATTAGTTTGTGCAAAACCTTGGTGTTACATGTTTGACCATAGGTGCAAAATTTGTTAGATTTTCTATTCCTTTCAGCACTGTATTAAATGAGATGAAAATGTACTCCCATTCACCTTTTGGCTCAAGAGCCATATCACCCAGAAATTCCATAGACAAGCAGATTGAAGAGGCAGAGTATGTGTTCATTCTTGGGGTATTAAACTCACAATACTAACATTTTACCACTGAGACAACACCACATCAAGTATTATTACACCTAGTGCTTAGCAATCTGATCACCACGTCCCCCTGGATATCTGTCCCCAGTTTTGATACATTCTGTGTATGTGCTACTGTATGTGCTACAGAAGCTTTTCCTTGATGTGTTTCTACTCATTACAACCAGTACACTGATGAGCCAAAACATTATGACTACTCACCTAGTATGCTGTTGGTCCCTCACATACCTCCAAAAACCGACACCCCACCAAGGCATGGAATCGACAACACCCCTGAAGGTCTCTCAGGCTGATTAAGATCTGGGGAATTTGAAGGCGAGGGCAACACCCTGAACTCATCATACTTTTAAAACCATTCCCAAACAATGTCTGCATTGTGGCAGGGTGTATTATCCTGCGGAAAGAGGCCACAGCCATCAGGGAATCCTGAAGGGGTGTACCTGGTCTGCTACAATGTTTAGGTAGGTGGCACATGTCAAAGTGACATCCACATCAATGCTTGGACGCAGAACTTCCCAGCCGAACATTGAACAGAGCATCACACTACCTCCACTGGCTTGTCTTCCCACAGTGCATCCCGGTGACAACACTTCCCCAGGTAAACGACGCACACGTATACGACCGTCCACATGACGTAAAAGAAAACATGACTCATCAGACCAAGTGACCTTCCACTGGTCCTAGGTCCAGTTTCGATGCTTGCGTGCCCATTCTAGGCGCTTTCCACGGTGTACAGAGTGCCCATGTCATCATGGACACTCTGATTAGTCTAAGGAGATGATCAATGTTATTAGCATCACCTGTGACTGGTCATAAGGTTTTGGCTCATCAGTGTATAATGTAACTTACAGTTTACTGTATTCCCTTTTTATTTGTTCATATCCGAAATCTACTTTAGGTTTTACTGAAATATGATCCTGTAAAATCGGAGAGTTACGGTTTGGTTTTGCACAATTCACGTCAAATGGACTATTTTGTCATGGAAATGGGAAAATGGCAAACACTGCATAAAAATGTAAAACTGTATTTGTTTTGTATGCACTCGAACTAAACTGGACCTTCTCTCCACAAGCTCCTTTGCTTATCAACATTTTCATGTATTCATTTAACTCCCTTCCTCTCCCCCAACAGACGCCCTGCCCATCAACATGTCAGTCAAGTTGGATGGAAATAGGAAGTGGGCAAGAGTGAGGGACCGTCTAGGCTCCTCCCAGGACTCAGACACCCAGCTGGAGGCCAACTTGGACGGGGCCGATCCAGAGCTGTGTATCCGCATGCTCCAGGTGCCGAGCGTGGTCAACTACACTGGGCTGAAGCGTCGCCTGGAAGGAAGTGAGGAGTCCTGGATGATACAGTTCCTGGAGCTGAGTGGGTTGGACCTGCTGCTGGAGGCCCTGGATAGGCTGTCCGGGAGGGGCTGCTCGCGCATCGCTGATGCACTGCTGCAACTCACCTGTGTCAGCTGTGTCCGGGCCGTTATGAACTCCTCGGCTGGGATTCACTTCATCGTGGAGAATGAGGGCTACGTCAACAAGCTCTCCCAAGGTTCAACCGTATATAAGACTGAGGAGATAATGCAGTGTTTAAAACTTAATTAAGCTTCACCGTTATTCAACAAATTATGTATAATTGTCATGCCATCCAAAAATGCTTCCAAAAATATATTTGACCCGTAAAATATTTTTCTTGTTTGAGATGCTGTTTAATCCTTAGGAATTTGATTTCAACTGTACGTTAAGCAATATGAACTGAACCCATAAAATAATTATCAAATAGGAACCCACAAAATACTTAAGGAATGTCCAAGAAGTACCATGGAAACATACAAATACTGTATTATCGCTAGTATACTGTTTTTAGGGTCCCAGAACTGTATTGTTATTAAAAATAATATAGTACTTTTAATTATTCTTATGTATGGTAAAATGCACCCACATATTTCCTTCTTTAGTAAACTAAAAATACGATAAAATACTATAAATACTATAGAAAAAATGAAAGATTGAAAATACATACACTTAAAATGTATACCAAATTTATTTCATATAAATTCATATTGACTTAATATTAATGTTAATATCAAATATGTTAGACGTGTGTTACCAATTTCCATTATTTTAAACACTTTTACATTTCACAAATATAGTTCATAGCATCGTACCTCATAACTAATCATGTTTAAAAGTGAAATAACCTTTGGAGAATCAGGTTTATTAGGATTATTGTAGTACTAGTAGAACAGAGCATCACACTAGTATAGTTCTATAGCTTTCTATAGTAAACTATTGTATTTTTCATGTGTTTTGGAAAGACTAAGGTAAGATATTGGTTATTATGTAAGACAAGGTGGGACATCCTGGTAAGGGATAGTGCATTGCGACATCTTCACACACACTGACACATCTCGAACAAGCAAAACACTTTTGCATAAAGGTGCAAAGTTCACATTGCATTGCCTTAAGATTCACCACAACATCCTAGAGGCTACCAGAGAAAGGAGAAGAAATGCAGGATGGAATATGTGGACTATTACTGATGTTCTTTTACCATGTCTTACCACAGCCTTGGACACATCCAATGTTATGGTCAAGAAGCAGGTGTTTGAGCTGCTAGCTGCCCTAAGCATATGGTCCTCAGACGGGTACCGTCTGGCCCTGGACGCCCTCGACCACTACAAGGCAAGTCATTCAGCCAGGCCAGACCGAGGCTATGGAAGTACAGACAGTATAACCCAGAAACTTACCTAGAGGATAAGTGGAGTGAGGATGTTTTTTGGAGCTAAAGAGGAAGAAAATCAATCATGGAAAAGGATACATTTGTTTTTGATAAGAGTTAATTGAAATCGGATACAATACATGGCCAAAAGTATACGGACGAATTTAGTGGATTCAGGTATGTCAAGCAGAAGCTACCTTTCCAACAAGTGAGTTCTTCTCATTTGTGCCCTGACAGAGCAGTCCCCGTCAACACTAAGGGCGGTTAGTTTGAAGTGGACATATGTAAGAGCAACAACAGATAAGCCATGAAGTGGTTGGCCAAACAAGCAGACAGGCATTGAACACCAAGGGCTGAAGGGTGTAGCATGTAAAACTCATCTGTCACTGGTTCCAACATCCACTATACTAAGTGCCTCTGGAAGCAATTCAGCAAAATAACTGTTTGGGTGCTTCATGGAATGGCTTTCCTCACACAAGCCTAAAATCAACAGGCGCAATGACGTAATTGGACTCTGGAGCAGTGAAAAACACGTCCTCTGGACGTGTCAGTCCGACAAATGAATATGAGATAGATGAACGTTACCTGCCAAAATGCATAATGCCAACTGCAAAGTTTGGTGGAGGAGTAATAATGGTCTCGGGCTGTTCATCGTAATTTGCAAAGGCCTCTTAGTTCCTGTGAAAGGAAATCTTAATGCATACAATTAAATTCTAGACTCTAATTAGATCCTATGCTTCCAACATTGTGGCAATAGTTTTATTAAGGCCCTTTTCTGTTTCAGAATAAGAATTCCCTGAAATCAAACACCTTTGGAACGAATTGGAACTCTGACTGTGAGCCAGACATAATCGGCTAACATCAGAGCCCGGCCTCATTAATGCTCTTGTGGCTGAGTTGAAGCAAATTTCTGCAGCCATCTTTCAACATCTAGCGGCAAGCCTTCCCAGAAGATTGGAGGCTGCTATTGCAGGAAGGATGGACCAACTCCATATTACTGCCGATTCTTTTTTAAGGAGATTATGCACAAGCAGGTGTCCACATACTTTTGGTCATGTAGTGTATGAAATCCACTTTTATAACATGCTTTTTAGCTCAAATGTATCTAATTACAATAGTCTAATTAAAGTTGTTCATAATCTCAGACATGACTGCACAAGCATGGCTCTCCGGGCACTACTGGACTTCATAAATGACTTCATTCTGTTATCTACAGTAGTCCTGTCGATAGCTGTCAATACAATGTCTGACGTTACAGCATTACGTCGATAGTCTGTCCTAAGTGGGAGTGACAAGACTAACATGTTCCTTCGGATTCCAGGGTGTGAAGTCCCAGCAGTATCGCTTTAGTGTGATCATGAACGAGCTGCTTACCACAGACAACGTGCCCTACATGGTCACCCTACTCAGTGTCACCAACGCCGTCATCTTCGGGACAGACAACCTGAGACAGAGGGATAAGATGCGCATGGAGTTTATTGGTAGAGTGCATTGTTTATTTTTACTAGGCCTCAGCTTTGTGGATATTGACTTATTCTGCAAGCTCACCCAGTAGAACACGGTTAGATCGCATGATATGCTAGTTTCCCAATAGACACTCCAGTGCTTATTTTCCAAGCCAGGAAAATAAGCAATTTTTCTAAATGTCCCTTTTTGCGTTCTTTTCGTTTTGCATATTGCATATGCCCTCAATCTGTCCCTTATCTTGTCCACAAAAACCTGAATCGTGTAGGGACCACATATATTCAGCTATCAAACTAATCACGTTTGTCAGACAAAGGTGGTATCTGCCCCCATGCTTCCTCATACTGTTTATCACAAACAGTGGAAAACGTAATTATTTAACAGTATCCTGGCCAGCATTTTTGTTTGAGTATTAATGACAGATTTTTTTTTCCGATTTAGATGATCGTTCAATTATTATTATTACCGTAGATCGAAGATGTACGAGTTCCGCGCCAACGTGAACGCACCTAACGTATCCTAATAGCTCACCTGCAATTTCGACTCGTCGAATGCTCATCACAAACATTCTAGTTTACATTCCGCGGTGTATCAACTATAAATTAGGAATTAATAAATTGGAAGGCGCATCGTTGTATTTCACACTGTCTTATTAAATGCACTGTGTTTCTGTTCTACAGGCTTACAATTACTCGATATATTGCCCAAATTGAGGTGAGTGCTCTACTAACCACCTCGTTTTATTAAGATTTAATGAAATATTTACGCGTTGACACGGGCAGTCGCATTTGTGTGCTTCCCTTTAAAAAAATGTCATACATTTTTTGTACATTTCTGTGCATTGGAAAATCATCAAATATGCTACTTTAATAGGGCATTTAGAATTTGTATGTTCATGTGTCCTCCAGGGATGAGGAGGATGAGGACTTGACTATTCAGTGTGAGACATTCGAAGAGGCGATGGCGGAGGATGAGGAGGAACTGTTGAGGGTTTATGGAGGAATAGACATGAGCAGTCACCAGGATGTGTTTTCCACTCTCTTCAACAAGGTGAGCTCAGCTATTAGCTGCACTATCATAACACAGCATGTCGCCTTCCCTTTACGTAACAATGTTTCAGTGAACAGTTTAACCACCAACAAACTTTAAGGTTAGCCTGCATGTTGTTCCACCTGCAGATGAGCCACTCTCCATCGTCACATCAGCTGCTGTCCATCCTACAAGCTCTACTCTTACTTGGGCCGGACAGGGTTGACATCTGGCAGGCACTGGAGGCTCTTGCCAATCGGGCCATACTGCTGAATCAGGACTGTGAGTCATTGTGCTCTTCACACGTTGAGTTCTTCAAAAACCTGCTGCCTTATAAAGTCCTGCGCGAAGGGTTGGAGTGTGGGTGACCGCAAGAGTCCTTAGGAAATGTTTTGCTCGGATGCCAGCTGAATTCCCTAGAGGTTAATGTCTGTACCATGTTTATGGTTTTGTGCTGCAGCTCACATGGAGTCCTGCGAGACCATCATGCAACGCTTGGTGTTCTCCAAGCGCAGGACAGCTGGTGTGGATGCTGTGGACGGTCTGCCACCCAAGAAGATGGATAAGGCTGTCCAGACCGATTTTGAGGACTTTCCCCCAGTGAGAATGACCAAAGGCTCCACCACCACCACCACACCCTTCTTACCTCCCAATGTGATGGGACCAGGTCACCTCAAGTGCCCGCCACCCCCTCCTCCACCCCCTGCACCGCCACATACACACATAGCAGATGGGGCACCCCCACCACCACCTCCTCTACCAGGGATGGGAGTGCACCCAGGGTTCCCCCCTCCTCCACCACCACCCCTGCCACCAGGAATGGGCAGTGGAGGACCTCCGCCACCCCCACCCTTACCTGGCATGCCAGGCCTGCCTCCTCCACCGCCACCTCCCCCTGGCCTTGGTGGCATGGTGGTGGCCCAGCAAAGCCAGTCACTGGGGTGTGTCTCTGCTGCCTCCAGCCAGGCAGGCCGCTACCCCACCCTCAGGATGAAAAAGCTCAACTGGCAGAAGCTCGGAGCCGTCACTGGTGGGTTTAAAGCCCGGGCCTCTCTGTTATGAACCTCCCTCGTCTTTACCGAGGCAGGCAGCTCTGTGGATGAGGGAACGTTTAATGTCCGATCGGTCATTTCAGAGGTGGAGGTTGTGGTTAATCACTGCCTCGTGTTCTACTCTGCCTCCTTTCATGAACGCACAGATGGTCACTCCATGTGGACCTCGGCTCAGAAAGACGCTCCTCTGGAGCCCAACTACTCCAGCATTGAACAGCTGTTCTGTCTCCCGGTGACCGAACACAAAGACAAGGTGGCAGCTGCTCCTGTCAAGAAGGAGCCTAAAGAGGTGCGTTGGTCAGTGCACAGCAGAGCTTTCCTTTCTGTAGCATGTCTCATTATAAACACCAACACGACTAATGCCTCGACAATGTCTCCTTATAGATCTCCTTCATTGATGCTAAGAAGAACTTAAATTTGAACATATTTCTCAAGCAATTCAGATGGTAACGTAATTTATCGCCATTATTGTATTTATTAATATTTTAACGCCACATTTTTTACCCAGAGCAACTGCCATCATTTACCTGCTGAGCCACATGGGACCTCATTGACTCACCTTTTCCTCTCCTCTGTCTAGCTCACATGATGAGTTTGTGGCCTTAATTCAGGGTGGGGATTGCTCTAGGTTTGATGTAGAGGTCTTGAAGCAGCTCATTAAACTCTTACCGGAGAAACATGAGGTTGGTACAAGATAAACGTTCACAATGATTGTAAACCTATGTAATTCATACGTCAGACGTGATGTTGCCTTATCTGTTTAAATCATTCCCTTTCTGTCCCAATGTAGATAGAAAACCTGAAATCCTTCAAGGGAGAAAAAGAAAAGTTAGCCAATGTAGATCGATTTTACATCTCTCTCCTGGTTGTGCCATGGTAACAGCTGTTATTTGTATATTTGTAGATACTTGGGGATTCATATTTTGTGACTATAAACCAAATCGGGTGTCTGGGGTTTTGTTTAGTACTCCATGGAATTGTCATACTTCATGGTATCTTTCTTTTCTCTCAGTACCATACTTACTGTACTTTGTATTTGGTCTCTGTAATGTTTCCCCACAGTTACCAGCTGAGAATAGACTGTATGTTGCTGTGTGAGGAGACCGCCTGCACTTTGGACATGCTCAAGCCCAAAGCAGAGGTGGTTGAAGCAGCCTGCCTGTGTATGTCCACACTGTCTTTACTGTATAAATGTTCCTCTGATTGTTTCGTGCATCAATCACATACATTGGTGTGCTATCAGAAGACTGTTCAGTAATTAGTCCATAGCGTTTTTGTGTTGGTTTTATTACAAAAAACCCTCCCGACAGTATTCAACCTTTGAATGATGTTTTCCTCCTAAGGTCTCAGAGTGAGCACTCTCATGCCTAGTTTCTGCAGGCTCATCCTTGACGTGGGAAACTTCCTCAACTACGTAAGGACTCTCCAAGCTTCTGCTTCTAATAAGCTGAAAACGTGCCGTGCACGTGCATTCTGAAGAGCTCTAACTCCTCGGTCTGCTTGCTCACAGGGAAGTCACACAGGGAACGCCGAAGGCTTTAAGATCAGCTCCTTGCTGAAGCTGACCGAGACCAAGGCCAACAAGAGCCGTATTACGCTGCTCCATCACATTCTGGAGGTACCGCTCGCATAAACAACGATGTGCTTTCCTGTGAATACAAGCGCCTGTATTCTCCTCGCAGATCCACTATATCTGTTGAGAATCCTGAATGAACTCATGACCTGACGTTTTGTTTATAGGAGGCAGAGGTGAATCACCCAGAGCTTCTGGACCTCCCAGATGACATTGAAATTTGTGAAAAAGCAGCAGGGTACAAAAAAAAAAAAAAAGTTTATTCAAATATTTATTGGCTCTGCAATGATTAAATGTCATTGAAATGTATAAATATTTACTTCTATCTTTTAGAGTAAACCTCGACTCCATTCAGGCAGAAGCAAGCGCCTTACTTAAACGACTAAAAGAAGCTGCAAAGAAAGTGTCCAATTCTGTAGATGATGTGAAGCAACAGTTCACAAAGGCCATTGAGGTATGAATCCAGTGATTTTTCTTTTTAAATGTTTATATTCTATAAGAGTGGCACAAACTTAATTGCTTGTTCTATAACTATGTGGAGGTGGTTTACTTTAATCTGGACTAATTCAAACAATCTTTAGTGTTCTTTAATGCAATGATTCCCTGGCTTGTTTCCAACCCAAAGGAAAACCTGGGGGCATGCTTGAAATTGGAGGAGCGTTTTTCAGAGATCGTAAGGAAGAAGGCGGAACTGGCCCTCTACTTGTGTGAGGATGTCAACCAGCTCTCCCTGGAAGAGCTCTTCAGCACTATCAAGACCTTCCGAGGGCTTTTCATCAAAGCCTTAAAGGTCAAAAGACCACATGCATAAATATGCAGAATATTTAGATATACATTAATAATGCGTAGAGATTTCCATCACCAGTATGTAGAAGACCAACTTTCTGTTGTACATTTGCCTCTTATCCACCCATTATCAACTTATACAGGAAAACAAGGCACGAAAAGAGCAGGCAGTGAAAGCTGAGAAAAGGAAGAAGCAGCTTGAAGAAGAAGAATCTAAAAGACAGAAGGGGGAGAATGGAAAAATAAGTATGTTCTTTTCTTCTGGGTAAATTGCAACATCCATACAATGCTAAGAGCAGCGTTTTACAGTCTAGGGCCCAGGAATGTGGAATTGTTGAGGAGGCTTTTTGTTGTTAAAGTTCAGTATTCAACAACATTTTGATCTGAGTTCAACACCAAGCTCAGAACCCTGTATCAGAACCCCACCCTATGCTGTTAGATCAGGGTCTACCTTACGTTGTTGTAGACATCAGATGATCTCACCATACCGGCACGGTGGTGGAGATGACCCTAGAGTGGTGGTTGAATGGATTTGGAGGTCCTGGGCTGGATGTGGTCTGGTGTGGTTGGACATGTTGAGAGGCTGAACGTACTGCCATATTTCTACATCAGAGGGAGATTATGATACAGAAATAACCAATCAATGGCAGAATCTCTGCTGGGCTTACATGCAACTTATCAAATTGGATTCTCTCGCTTGAAAACTAGACGTCTGTGGCATTGTGTTGTTTTGTAACAAAACTGTGGCCCTTCATGTTCCCAAGCACAAGGTCAATTGGGTGGATTATCTTGTGAAAGAAGAAAAGCTCACAAAAAGGGGATTCATCAGACTTGTGCATACTAGTTTGATAGAAGATTCCAGTGATTCAGTGAGTCACCTGGATGGGCTAAATACCTAAATTATAAATGTAAAACCATCAGCCCTCACTTAACGAGCACATCCCAGTAAAGATCTCTCCCACTCTGATACACACACACACACAGACTCCAGTAAAAACACACACACTCTTGCTTAGTGTCTAGGGTTGCTGCTAATACTGACAGATCCCTGGCTGTGACCCCACTCAAAGGGAGTATATAAATATGCAAAGAAAAAATATATATTTTTCACTCCTACACACTTGTAAATGTTACACATTTGTACATGTATGTACTAATTGTCTTTTTTTGTACTCTCTGTGACCAGTCCGGAAAGGACCCCCGCCTCAGGACGACGGCTGTATTATAGACCACCTTCTTGCTGATATACGTAAAGGCTTCCATCTCAGGAAGATGCGGCCCAGGTGCGAAACGGAAAGCCCTACCTCTAGTGAAATGAATATGGGCCATCCTGGTAAGGACAAGACATCTCTGACTATGTCCGGTCTCCAGCTCCCCTCCTGCACTCCTGAAACATAACTTGACTTCACCACTCAAGCTTTGTGCTTCAATGTCTGCTTTTGTGCAGCCCCTGTCAATAGCCCTTGCCTCATTTCACCCAGCAAATGTCATTGCAGAATGTTTGGTCTTGCTTCAAACGCTGCCTGCTTAATTATGATTTGGGACATTTTAAAATGGCTTCTACAGTAGGTCAACTCTTCCTAATGCTCTTCATGCGTTAACAGAATGTCTTCCTTATAGGATCCTGTGTCACGCCTGTAAAAGATGCCGAATCTACTGTGTCAGAAGCCTCCAGTACTGCCAGTCACACCCAACTCCAGGGAGAGGAGAGGGCTCCAAAAGGAGGAGTGAACGGAAGTCCCAGAAAACCCCAAGAGAACTCCAGAGAAAAGACTGCTTTGTCACTGACCAATAACCTGACCCCAACTGAACCCCAGGAAAAAGGGGAGTCTCAGCTATGCCTCCCCACAGACACCTCGCCCACGCCGGGGATACTTTCAGGTCTGGCTGACATCAATCAAAATGGCAACAACAATCCTGATTGCCCACGGAGCAATGGAGACGGCAATGTTAACAGTGCTTGCACACAGACTGTCCTTCAAATGGGTGTGATCATAGAGAGTAATGGCAATAGCAACTCAGTAGGAAAAAACCTGGGCCAACATGAAGGAGAAGGCAAGAGAAGCAGTGTGACAATGGGGATTATTGGACAAGATGAATCTGGGGGTGACTTGAAGATTGTGGCACAGGATGAGGGTGTAACTAACCGCCAGACCGACGCCAATGGCGATACCGTTGCCAATGGCCATACCGTTGCCAATGGCCAAGCGGACGCCACTGGCCATACCAATTCCAGTGGCCAAACGGACACCAATGGCCATACCGACGCCAATGGTCATACCGACGCCAATGGCCATACCAATGCCAGTGGCCAAACGGACACCAATGGCCATACCAACGCCAATGGTCATACCGATGCCAATGGTCATACCGACGCCAGTGGCCAAACGGACACTAATGGCCATACCGACATCAGTGGCCATACCGACATCAGTGGCCATACCGACGCCAGTGGCCAAATGGACACAAATGGCCATACCAACGCCAATGGTCATACCGACGCCAATGGTCATACCGACGCCAGTGGCCAAACGGACACTAATGGCCATACCGACATCAGTGGCCATACCGACATCAGTGGCCATACCGACGCCAGTGGCCAAATGGACACAAATGGCAACAAGCCTTTGCTCAGTACAGTGCACAGTGTGCTGGCATACGATGTTACTGATGGTGTGGACTCTGAAAATCTGCTGTCATCATCGGTCTCAGAAGTTCCACCGACTTCTAAATTGTCATCAGAGGATAAAAAAAAGCAGAAGCTATTTAAAAGAAGCAAAAAGAGTAATGAAGGTAACACATTTATTAATTCTAATAAAGATCAGTTTGGGAATGTAGTCTCTTATATTTTTATTGAATTTTACTTTATTGTTTTATATGGTGACTGATGTTTATGGTTGTAGTGTTGTTTTAAGTGTGACTTGGAGTTTTAGCATGATGGTTTTTTTTGGTGTAAATACTATTGAAAGACTCGATTTTAAACCACTTTGTTTCCATCCGTGTTCATCAAGTAGTTTGTTTCTGTGTTGTCTTTTTTCTTTGACCCCTTTTAAACACAAGGTAACACTGGAAAGGGATACCCTAAACATAAAAAAGGGTGTGTTTTGCAGTGAGGTAGGTCAAATGACTGCCTGGGAAACTAACTGGTACCAAAGGGAATTTTTTTATTCTGTCCATCTAAGTCATTGTGTTTGGTTCCAACTGGAATCTAGTTTAACCTTATTGTGTCTTGTGCTGCTTTTAACACTCCCTGTGTTCTTCAGTAACATTCTACAACATCCCTTATTAAAATCACATTTTTAACTCTTACTGCTTTAAATGTGCCCCATTAGATTTTATCATGTGATTTTTTTTTATTTTATTTTTTTTTTTACAACAAGTTCTGAGAAACAGCTTAGCAAGAGTAGTTCTTTTTGTTAAAACTGCAGACTACGTTTTTACACATATATACACACTTTACAAAATGGTAAATGAAAACGTGGGGATACAGCGTTTTGAACTTGGGAGGCTAGCTTTTGTTCCGTGTATGTTTTTCAAGGGGACTTTTGTGTTTCCTGTGCCGTTATGTTGCTGAACTGCCAAACCTTATAACAACTCGAACAACAAAATGGTGTATTTAACCTACTAACACAAACTCTTTGTGCGTCCTGTGCCATGGGGGTCTGGTATTGACTTGGGACCATCTGTTTGGCCTTTTTATCTTAAAAAAAATAATATTCTATCTATCCTCTACCTTTACAAGCCTCATCCTGATCCGAAGTCTATCTACAAACGAAGTCTATCTAAAACAAAAGTCTTTTGTTTTCCCATTTGTCGTTATCAGTCTATTCATTTGTTTTAAGCCATTTGATTCCTTCAATATATTAATTTAAGTTTGTCCTCTCCCAATAGGTGATTCCCGGAAAAGGAAGACGAGAGGAAAAAGGAAATGTTGACAGATTTATTCTTGGTTTCTGTACAGTCTAATGGACATTGAAGTGGACTATGCACACATTATATTGGACAAAATTGATTTCTCCAAGATATCAGCATGGTGTTTTACCCTCTGGGGGATTTTGATTTCTTAAAACGTGAAAAGAACGGGAGACTGAATAGCTGCCATAGTCCATCCTTTCCTAAATAAATGTTATATATATATATACATATGATACAATAAAATCGCCCTATTTTTACATTGGAATATAAGATGTTTGGCGTAAATATATATGCTTCGTGTCCTTTTATTGTTATAAAGAACGTATGTTTTCATTCTTAAAGCTATGAATAACTCATCATGAATTAGCCTGGTTATCTGCTATAACTGGTATTCCAGTCATTTCTAAATAATCTCAAGATGTTATAAAATGTTCGACTACACTAAAAAGAAAGTGAGCTCCTTCCAATTAATAACTATAACACTTTTTAGAGCATAATTTTACATTTCGAATTTGAAGTATTTGGTAGTTTGCTAAAAAAAAAACTGTAACAGCAATGTGATCGAATTTGTAATTCGGAGTTAATAAAAAAATGAATTCACAAAATGAGATTGTTTTCCTTTTCGACGTCAAGTATATATTTATTTGAACGTGGACTTGACGGATGCGGGCGCGGTTGTAGATCTGCGTACTGCGTCCGTGCGTCCTGCTCTGACATCACGGAGACATAGACATGGCATTACTGATACGCTTTGGAAACCTAGTCTCTTTAGGACTAATAGCCTAGTAACATCAAGTTACAACATGTCGTTTAGCTGGTCCGCAAAAGATCACAAGAGCTATACAAATCCACCCGCTAACCCGACCCAAGGGCTGAAGCGGCCACGGAACGATACCGGGAACAAAGTGACTGTGGTGCTCGGTGCGCAATGGGGAGACGAAGGCAAAGGGAAAGTCGTTGATTTATTGGCAACTGAATCTGACCTTGTCTGCAGATGTCAGGTAATATCATGTTTAGGCTAGGTTAAACGATGGAAACGAACTATCACATCTTGAACTGACAAAGGTTATCATGTAATCGGATAACGGTGTACTACCAAACAAACAGGGCAGTAAATGCTCATAGAGTGAAACGGAGAAAAATGGCTTTACTGTTTTAATTTTTTTCAAACAACATGTATTTTAAACAGGTAATTTGGGAAATTTGTACTTACATTTTTTATATTGGTCCTGACCTCTGACATGACCTTTGACACTTAAATACAGTTACAACATCTTCCTTGCTATGATGTATAGCAAAAGATGTGACAAAACCAAGGCAAATAACTGCACACCTATTTCTTTCACTAAAAGACTGGTTACAGTTAGGAGATGTGCGTTATCTGCGTAAGTCAAATGAAGTTTTACCATGGTAAAACTTGGTAACTACAGCAAAGGCAGAGAGGAACCAAGCTAAAACAAAACAGCAGTAGAAGTTACTTCCTTTTTATTTGGTTTCACAGTAATGTTTCGCAGTAGCCCACATTTTCTAAAAAAAGACTGTCAAGTTATAACAAAATGAAATTAAGAATAAATAAAGTTCTGCTTTGTTGCTTATCAGTACAGGACAGTTGTTGAGATATGTTTTTAAAACTAGGATATTACTAGTTCTTCAATTACAACTTTACTTTTATTTACTAACATGACTTGAAAATGCACTCATTTGAACTGTTAATGTTATTTGGTTACTTGTCTCTTCTTAAGAAAGGTTAGAACAACATGGAATTACTTGTAACCCTTCTAAAGAAGAGACAACTTCTAAAAAAGAAACACACACTGTCTCAACAGGGGATTCATACCTGAAACATCACATATCTGTTAGTTTTTTCTACAGTGAAATGCTCAGCCAGGTCATAATCAACATAATCAATAATGAGATTATTATCAAAAAGTATTTCTTTCATAAAATTACATGAATACTCAGTATTACAAAGGTTTAAATAAAAGACCCCCTCAATAAAAAACTTTTAATTACGGCACTGGGACATTTTCCATAATCCAAAGTTTTATTTGACTTGCAAAGTAAAACTTCAAACTTCCTCAAATGTCACTTCTTTTGAAACTTAATGTACAAAATTTCACAGTTGTTATCTTCTACTCTTCATTCATTGACAGCAAGTCACAGCACTGAGGACTCTGTGTACTTCTTCGGCCTGTCCAACCCTCTAGACTGGTGTAGGGTCACATTCCCAGAGTGTCTTGACATGTGAGAATGCCAGGCCTAAACCAGGGTGCACAGAGGGTCTGGCAGCCAAGTTAAAATAGTATCTTGGTGACAGGGAGGGGGCTTAAAGTCTATTACCCACCAACTAAATTACCATTAAGCCTTTGCTCTGGATGGTAGTGGCCAGTGGATGTCCTGAATGCTTCATGTCTACATTTTACACTCCATTAACAAGTAACAGCGGTGGATGAACTCAAGAACTGTCCTTTGACTGATACAAATTCCCAGCCTTGGTGTCAGTGGCATGTTCTTGAAACTTGGACTTTGGTGTCGGGGGCTTTTCCGTGCTGAAAGGCCTCCACTTTGGTGTCAGGTTCAGTCTTGTTCTGATCTTCCAGGGTGGTAATAACGCAGGCCACACCGTGGTAGTGGAGGGCAGAGAGTACGACTTCCACCTCCTCCCGAGTGGGATAATCAACCCCAGAAGCATATGTGTCATTGGTGAGGGTTTCTCTCTTCATCTCCATTTAGCCTAATAGGCAACTGTCACCATCTAGTCATTCATCCAGCAAATGTTCCCTTTCAGGTAATGGTGTAGTCATACATCTACCAGGTTTGTTTGAGGAAGCAGAGAAAAATGAGAAGAAAGGTGAATAAGGATTTTCTTTTGGGGGGGGGGGTGACAGTAATTAGTAACAGTAACTATTTGTCATGTATTGAGAAATTGAAGTAATCTCCCTGTGCATTTTTCTAACCAGGTCTTAAAGGCTGGGAGAAGAGGCTGATTGTTTCAGACAGAGCTCACCTTGGTTTGTGTGTTCTGTTTGAGTGTGTTTCCTTATTTGCATGTTTGTGTCTTGTGGTCAAATAAACTAATGAATAAATTCATGTAATTTGGATCTTTCGACAGTATTTGATTTCCACCAGGTTGTAGATGGAATTCAGGAGACCCAGCGACAAGAAACAGAGGGAAAGATGTAAGGGTAGGAGGCAGTGGTTAGAACCCACAGTAGTTAGGGCACACAGTTATTAGGGCACACAGTGGTTAGGGCACACAGTGGTTAGGGCACACAGTGGTTAGGGCACACAGTGGTTAGGGCACACAGTTATTAGGGCACACAGTGGCTCACTGACAACAGAGATCACAGAACTTCAGTCTACAATTTTCCTCATCAAATATATAATGATGTGCTACCCTGTAGTTCTCTCAGCTAAAATAGGCGTTTTTCCTCCTGACAGTATTGGGACCACGAAGAAAGGCATCGGACCCACCTATTCAAGCAAAGCCTCTCGCATTGGACTGCGTGTCTGTGACTTGCTGGGAGACTTCAAGGAGTTCTCTACTAAGTACGATTGCTGACATACAAGTAGCATTTTAAGAGTCCAGCTGTATGATTGTGGCTCTCTTACGTCTTTGCTCTTGGACTTAAATGAGCCGGTAGGATGACTTGTAACAGAAAGTGGGATGATTTGTGTGTTTCTTTCAGATTCAAAAACCTTGTCGCGCAGTACCAGTCCATGTACTCATCCCTGAGAGTTGATACTGAAAGCCAGCTGAAAAAACTGAAGGTCTGTGGTAAATCCCCTCGGACTGAGTAGTCATGGGCTGTGGGTGTATTAGCTAGGAACGTGTCTGTCTTGCAGGAGTATGGAGAGAGGTTGCGGCCGATGGTGAGAGATGGAGTCTACTACATGTATGAGGCTCTTCACGGACCCCCAAAGAACATTCTGGTGGAGGGGGCCAACGCTGCCCTCCTCGACATTGACTTTGGTAAGACACTCGTCTCGTTGTGGATTGTGCCAATAATAAGATGTCTGTAATGTACCCTGCCTTTGATTCCCTTCATGTGGTCTTCCTTGTAGGCACATATCCTTTTGTGACCTCATCCAACTGCACTGTTGGTGGTGCATGCACCGGCCTGGGTATCCCTCCCCTGAACATTGGCGAGGTGTATGGGGTGTCCAAGGCTTACACCACCAGGGTGGGCATCGGTGCCTTTCCCACAGAACAACTCAATGTAAGTGGCCATTCTGGTGACTCTCGCCTTACTCTTGTCTTTATCTTAATAAGGAGTAACTAAAACAACTTTAAGAATGAACATTAGTACTGTCATGTCCTGGATGCGGGCCCCTAGCCATCTCTGTGCTTTGGGGCTCCCATTCAGGGCATGGCACATGGAGAGGCCTCTAGCCATCTCTATGCCGTTGTGGGCTCCCCAGTCAGAGCAGCTGCAATCAGTTGACTCTGATTGGGGAGCCTACTTAGGTTAGTTTCACAGCCACACCCGGTGTGGTTTATTGTTTGT
>JACXGK010004925.1:0-35563 GCA_016801125.1 Novumbra hubbsi
CATCCATCCATCCATCATGGTTAGGTGGATGGGTACCTCTATCATCCATCCATCCATCATGGTTAGGTGGATGGGTACCTCTATCATCCATCCATGCATCATGGGAAAGTGGATGGGTACCTCTATCATCCATCCATCCATCATGGTTAGGTGGATTGGTACCTTTATCATCCATCCATCCATCATGGTTAGGTGGATAGGTACCTCTATCATCCATCCATGCATCATGGTTAGGTGGATGGGTACCTCTATCATCCTAACCTCTATCAGCATGGCTTCTTTAGACAACAAAGTCTATGAACTGAAGATCCACTGTGACTGTCAGGGCAGACAGACAGGCCTCCTTGGCTGTGGTCATTCTGTCATACAGTACAGACCAAAAGAGTTTACTGCAGAATGGCTTTATGGGCGTTTGTTCCCCGTCCGTGCGCCTGCATGTCATTGTGGTCACCTATGTCCAGAACACGGCAGGACCCCGGTGCGTTGGCGTCCTCTGGCCCCTCAGCGGCCAGTCGGGCACAGAAGCCAGAGGGAGTGACAGGAGTGTTTCATGGCGGACCCTGTCTGCTCTGAGACTTGGAGAAAGTCCACCTGGCACAGCCAGCAGCATTTCCTATTCATGGCGCTCTCTGTAACACAACACATTTTGATTCCATTTGGGCCGCTCCCAATTTCCGAACCTAATCTTTGCCTCCCCACTCTCCTATGCGCTGTATTATGGGGCTGTAAATACGGCTGGGGGAATCCGGCGGTGCACTGTGAAATGAAATCATCTGGAGTGATTGAGGATCGGGTGAAACAGCAGAACTGAACCTGCTTTTTCAGAAGCTTGGGCGGGGGTGGGGGTTCATGAGACTCCATCATTACTCATTCATAACCGCGGATCCTTCCTAACCTTCAGATGAAAAACAGCACCGGCATATGTATGCATCTGAGACAGGGGGCGCGTTCAGCAAGACATTTCAAAAAGGGCAAATCGTTGTGGTTCTAGTTGCTGTTTATAGCAGGGCCTAATGCCGCTGACCGGCTCTCCCCTCTGCTTCAGTCAGACAGAACGCCACGATGATGATGCAAGTTTAATCCCAAAGTATGCTGTTTAGAGCAGAAGGTCCAAGCCAGATATGGCCCAGTTTAGTGATAGCGTGTAGCACTCCTAGCATCAGATCCCAGGACAGATGGAATGCATGGGTGCAATTCAGGAGCGCATTGCCTAGCAACAGAGAGGCGTCACGGGCGTTAGCGGGACATGGCTGCTTTAGAGAGGACCCCTGCGGAGGGCCGCGGACCGAGCGGAGGTGTCAGTTCTCCTACTCTAGCTCTCGCCACTCATCTTCGTACGTTGCATACTCTGATATTACTTAGGAACATGTGTCAATGGATATTTGCATATACAGATTTATATATTTCGGTAGGACCTATTTATATTTCTGTACTCATTTTAGACTCTTTAAGTGACGTCATCACCATAAAAGATAACGATAAGCAATGTTTGCCATGCCGTGTGTGTCTCCAGAGTCAAATTGTCATTTCAAGAAGAGTTTTTTAAAAGAAACATATCGTTTGCATTGTATAACGTCTTGGACTCGGGGGCGAGGTGGAGGACTGGGACTCTTCGAGGTGCGGAACTAGACTTTCTATCAGAAGGCTTTTCCCTGTTTAGTATCCGCAGCGACTGTTAGCAAGCTCACGAGCAGACACTTCTCGGGGGGGGGGGATATTTAGATTGCTTTGCTATTTATCAATGGATATTCATATATTTTTTTCGGTGTTTAAAATGGGAGCGACTGGAATCAGCAATAAGGAAGTTGTACAGGTACGGTGTGACTGGCGGTGTTGAACAGACACTGGGCCATCTGCACGTCCGGCGCTGTCCCAGAACAACACTGTGGATCATATGGCGTGTGAATGGGTTGTTGACAAGCACACGTATATTAAAAAGGTATCAAATAAAAATATAGGAAACACTTGACTTGACTTCTTTTCCACGTGTTTGTTTTATTTAGTGTCTGCTGGGAATTCTGTTACATCCAACATCAAACCAAAGTAGTACCGGGGGTTTAATTACACCTAATAAAAGAATGACGTCACTCCCGTTCTGTGAAATGCATTTTGAATTCATTTGGTCGCCCACGGGAATCAAACTCCCAACCATGGCCTTGCAAGCACCATGCATTACCAAATGCATATTCAATGAATTAATATTGACCCTGGCTAGCAGCCCTGTGTAGTTACACACACAGGGCCCCCTATCACGTCTACTGTTACACATACGCACACACACACGGCCGGGGTTGTGACAGGTGAAGCTCCTCAGAACGCTCTGCTACGTGGAATGAAGAGGGCATGTCCGCCCTGCGAGCACTGCGGCGTCTGTTCCATTATAAATCACCCTCGAGGTGACCTTCCCCTCTGGAGAGAAGGAAGGACACATTGAATGTGAAGGCCTTTGGTTTAGATGGTCTACTGTAATCACAACGAATCCTCGTCTTGCAAGCGTGCGGCTGCTGAGATGAGAGGGCTTTAATTGGCACACGCCCGCATGTTCGGAGGCGGGACTCTACTCTGCACGGCTGGCCAGTTGAACCAATCGTCTGACAGCGGGTGACATCCTCCTACTATGCTGGTCATTGAGGCCACACCCTCCCCACAGCCTCTCGGGCCACCGTCCATGTTCCTGCGGTGGTAGTGGGGCGGGCTACGGGTGCCAATGCTGGGGTCATCTGATGTGGGTCTCCTTGGGTCAAGCTCAACATTAAAGAGCCCCGGTCATTGCTCCGCTAAAGTACGAGGCTGTCGGGGTCGAGGGTCTAAAATGGCTTTTTTTTTCCAGGTGACCATTCAGAATCTCCCTGTCAAGGCATCATTTTGGTTCTTGAAGGGGTTTTTCAATTGGGCTTGTCTTCTGCCTGAATTCAAATGTGTTCATTGTGGTATTCCAAATGGACAGATTATAGTGGATATTTACAAAGCTGATGGATGGAAAAACGTAAAAATAACCTCAAGGTCTAAGAGCTACGGAACAATCCTGCTCTTGATCAAATTGAGTAGTCTATCGATGTATAAACACAGTACATTCACAACAACTCATCAAATACTTATCATGATTATATTCTGAATCTATAATATATGTTTATTTGCTCAGCATCCCCTTGTGAAAGGGGTAACCTGCGTTCGGATCGCAGGCCCAGACATAAAGCACTCAGTAACACACTAGCCAGCCAGCCTATAGTTTGGCAGGCCCAGACATAGAGCACTCACTAACACTGTAGCCAGCCAGCCTATCATTTGGCAGGCCCAGACATAGAGCACTTATTAACACTGTAGCCAGCCAGCCTATCATTTGGCAGGCCCAGACATAGAGCACTCATTAACAGACTGTAGCCAGCCAGCCCATAAATTGGCAGGCCCAGACATAGAGCACTCACTAACACTGTAGCCAGCCAGCCTATCATTTGGCAGGCCCAGACATAGAGCACTCATTAACACACTGTAGCCAGCCAGCCCATAATTTGGCAGGCCCAGACATAGAGCACTCAGTAAAACACTGTAACCACAACACTTCCGTATTACTGCCCCCCCCTTCCCCCTCAGGGGAAAAAAAAACTACCAGCAAAGCCTCCTGACATCTGGCAGCTTGTTTGAAAATATTGTCAAACGGCCAACTTAGCAATCCTCCAGCTTTTGCTGTGCGTGGGTGAAAGTTTTTCATTTGTTTTGTCTGTGTTTATTTGGTTGGGTAGCTCCCAGGGATGTTATGAAACCGTATTCAGAAAGACCTGTGGATTAAGAAACTTCAACCTGATCCCCAGTGTCACGTAAAAATGATGTCCTATTTAGAAATGTGTTGACAAAGACGAGGGATATAACTGCTATTTCTTAGAAGGTCAACTTCAGGGAAAATGCTTTTATAAAGGGTGACACTCTTTGAATTGTGTGATATTAGCATTATCGGGTGAAATGCTAATAGCACCCGATAAAACCGAGGGTGATGGTCTGCCTCGGTTGTACTCCCGTGATGGCAACATGAGGACAAGCTGCTCAATCATTACATTGTGTCTGCTATCAATTCTCACAGGCTGTTTACTGTCTGTCTCATCCAACTAGTTCACAATCCTGCTAATGCTAACTCCACAGAGCCACACTGCTCAAATAAATGAAGGTATCGCATAATCACCACAGTGTAACACAAAGTCAATTAAACTTCTGCAATATCAATCTGTTAAGTTGGGAAGCATAAGCAATTGTGAATAATTTTCAACTGGTGATGGCCAAAGACTATTGCTTTTACCTTATCCGTCCTGACTGATTATTTTCTAGTTTTGTGTCTTCCTGGTGTCTTTTTCACTACTGGTAGCATGAGGTAGTACCTGCAGCCCATTCCATTGCACAGATAATCCAGCTCCTCCAGGATGACACATTCATACATGCCGTCGCAAGAATTCCTCTAGTGGGACCTGTGCTCACAGCCCTGCACCGTGCAGCCTGATTGGCATTTGCCAGAGAACACCAGAATTGGCAGGTCCACCATTAGCATCCTGTACTCCCCAAAGATGAGAGCAGGTTCACACTGAGCACATGTGACAGATGTTAAAGAGTTGGGAGACGCCGTGGTGAGCGTTATGCAGTCTGCAACATCATCCAGCAAGATCGGTTTGGCGGTGGGTCAGTGATGGTCTGGGGAGAGTCGCACAGACCCTTGGAGAGTCGCACAGACCACCACAAGCTAGCCAATGGAGAACTTCTAGGCTGTTATGGAGCATTCAATTTGATGCTGCTAAGTAGAGCCGCAGACTGTCCAGGAGCTCACTGATGCCCTGATCCAGGTCTGGGAGGACACCATTTGTGGTCAGGAGCATGCCACGTGGGAGCCCTACACACTACTGGGTCACATTATAAGTTGCCGTGATGAAATTCATGCAAGTAAGAGCAGCCTGTGATGTATGTTTACTTTAATTTCCTGTGTGAGTTTGAATACAGCCCGAAATAGGTTGGTAAATTTGGTTTACATTGATTTGGGTTTCCTTTTGTTCTCAACGAATTACACAATGTAACATTTTTATCTTTAATACTGTTTATCTAGAAAGTATTCACAGTTCTTCACTTTTCCACATTTTGTTATGTTACAGCCTTATTCTATTATGGATTCAATAAATTAATTAATCAAATGTTTTCCCTCAAAATTCTACACACAAAACCCCATAATGACAAAATGAAAAAAGTTTGTTTCATCATTTTTGTACATACGTTTTCACAGCCTTTGCTCAATACTTTGTAGAAACACCTTTGGTAGTAATTACAGCTTCAAGTCTTTTTGAGTATGATGCTACAAGCTCGTCACACCTATTTTTGGGCAGTTTCTCTCAGACTTCGTTGCAGGACCTCTCAGGCTCCATCAGGTTGGTTGGGGAGCGACGGTGCACAGCCATTTTCAGATCTCTGCAGAGATGTTCAATCAGGTTCCAAGTCTCGGCTCTGACTGGGCCACTCAACGACATTCACAGAGTTGTCCTGAAGCCACTCCTTTGTTGACCTCGCTGTGTGTTTAGGGTTGTTGTCCTGTTGGAAGATGAACCTTCACCCCAGTCTGAGGTCCATAGGGCTTAGGAGCAGGTTCCCATTAAGGATATTTCTGTACATTGCTGTATTATTCTTTCCCTCAATCCTGACTAGTCTCCCAGTTCCTGCCGTTGAAAAACATCCTCACAGGATCATGCTGCTTCACTGTAGGGATGGTATTGGCCAGGTGATGAGTGGTGCCTGGTTTCCTCTAGACATGACGCTTGGCATTTAGCCCAAAGGGTTCATTCTTTTTTTCATCAGACCAGAGCATTTTGTTTCTAATGATCTGAGAGTCCTTTAGGTGCCTTATGGCAAACTCCAGGCATGTGCCTTTTACGGAGAAGTGGCTTCCGTCTGGCCATTCTACAAAACAGGCCTGATTTGTGAAGTGCTGCAGAGATGGTTGTCCTTCCGGAAGGTTCTCCTCACTTCAAAGAGCAACGCTGGAGCTCTGTCAGAGTGACCATCAAGTTCTTGTTCACCTCCCCGACTAAGGCCCTTCTCCCCCGATCGCTAAGTTTGGCAGGGCTGCCAATTCTAGGAAGTGTCCTGGTGGTTCCAAATGTTTTCCAAAAATCAAATTACCATTATGGGGTATTGTGTGTAGAATTTTGAGGACATAACAAAATGTTAAAAGGTAAGGTTAAAAGGAAAAGGTTAAAAGGAAAAGGTTAAACGCTGTGAATACTTTTCGGATGCACAGTATAATTCATTCATCAAGACCCAATATGTTATTTAATTGTTCCCTTTATTTTTGTGTGCAGTGAATTTCTTATGTTAATGCAAAGCTATCCCACTCTAATATTTGACCCCATTGTAAATGTTAAACCCGACCAAATCTACAGAGTGGCCTGTTGGTTAATGGACACCTCAACCTGGGTATCCTGTCTTTTCTTAGAATGTATATGGATCAGCGTTCTGTAGTTCTGCCGCTGTCATATTGATTTTACAACACCCCGTCTTGCTGTGTTGTTCTGGATCATTCCCATATCAAGGATATCTAAAACTCACTCATTTCAAAAGATATATAACGAGGACAAAATTAAATGGAGAAAATTGTTTCTTTCGTTTGATTTTACTTCGGTAGCGATAATCCTTACTGGCTGGAGATCCCTGCTCAGTGTCTCCCATCGCCACCCCCTCCCTCAGCTTAGCCCTGAACATGCTGAACAAGGATTTCCCATCCCTGCATCCAGTCCTCTCCTCCCCCCTGGCTCTGCTATGGAAAGATCAGCAGGGTAAACTGCTCCACAAGCTTCCATGCTCTTCAATGGAAGCCCCAGCCTTCAGTGTAGCACTGAGCCCAGATCCATGTGTACCACATAATAACCCTCTAGCTTGAATGTCACGAGCAGGGTCTTCCTGCGAAGCAAAAAATGAGTCCTGTACACTTGAGTCATTTACATACATATAAACCCGGAACACCTCTGGCGCATCCGGAACAGCTGTCTGGGAGACAGGCAGGTCTCCATATTAACTGTCCCATATTTTTACTGATTAGACAGAAAAAACAGCATATCTTTGTATGTGATCCTCTCTGAGCCAAACGACAAGCAGCTCAGGACATCAGAATAAGGTAAAGAAATATCTTCTTGTGCACACAGCCTCCAGTATTTAGCTCCCCCTCTCTCTTACTGCTTACCAGTGTGCGGTGTGGGAGGTGCATTCATCACAATCACCACAGACACACATGTAAAGGCGTCCAGCATCCGACGAGCAATCGTAAGTGACAGACACGCGCTAGTGTGGAGGCAGGGGTCATCTCACAAGCGAGATGAGAGCTTTGAACAGTCCCAGCGTTTTTTTCCTACGTATGTGAATGTCTTTATGTGTGTGTGTGTGTGTGTGTGTGTCTGCCACCTCACATGCTGTCATGGAGGGAGTGGAATGGTATGATGTGCCAGGCTGTCACTTTCCATCTCGTGAGACTTGCTATAGTAAGACTTCCATTCCAAATGATACATAGCACTTTTTCACAGTTGAGTTGTCCTCAGACATAATGGGAGCCCATATTGCTTTTGGGTTCTTTTGTAAGATGTAAGTTATTAATTCATTGAGAGTTATTATTCATTCTTTGAAAATATTACATATACTCTGTTGTGCTGGAATGGAATGTAAATTATTACTTTCTCTCTGAAATGGAAGTATCAAATGATAGAGTTCAAACATCCAAATATATGCATGTTCAATTTAAAAGAACACTGCAATCTGTTTCATCAGTTCTCCACACAATAAAGACAATCACAAAAGCCTTGTGCAGGTTTATCCCTGATGTCCTTACACAGCTCTCTGGTCTTGTCCATTGTGAAGAGGTTGGAGTCTGTTTGATTGAGTGTGTGGACAGGTGTCTTTTCTACAGGTAACGAGTTCAAACAGGTGCCGTTAATACAGGTAATAAGTGGAGAACAGGAGGGCTTCTTAAAGACAAACTAACAGGTCTGTGAGAGATGGAATTCTTACTGGTTGGTAGGTGATCAAATACTTATGTCATGCAATCATACAATGTGATTTTCCGGATTTTGGTTTTAGATTCCATCTCTCACAGTTCTATAGCTATGATAAAAATTACAGACCTCTACATGCTTTGTAAGTAGGAAAACTTTCTAAATCAAAAGCAATGAATTAATGGAGGCAAACTGAACATAAAGTCTCGCTCTCTCGCTCTCTCTCTCGCTCGCTCTCTCTCTCTCTCTCTCTCTCACTCTCTCACTCACTCACTCACTCACTCACTCACTCACTCACTCACTCACTCACTCACTCACTCACTCACTCACTCACTCACTCACTCACGCTGGGTCCATGCTGTGGCCTTTTGTAGTGAACCCACTGGCTGCGGATTGGCTGCTGCCGGGTCGGGGCCAGGTGGCCAACGAGCACAGGTGGAAGTAATTTGCCTCAATCACCTCACCTAGGCGTAGCTTCCCCCTATTCCAAGTCTGTGCCTGTTGTTCTTCACTGGGTCTGCCACAATATATATATACATACATATTATATACAGTATACAGTAAACAGTGCATCTGGAAGAAATTCTCTACACACGATACCCCATAATGATATTGTGAAAAAGGTTTTGAGGGAATGTTTGCAAATCTAATAACTATAAATAAAATGATATGGAGAAGAGTACAGAAAAATGTCTGCAGCATTGAAGGTCCCAATGAGCACAGTGGCCTCCATCATACATAAAAGGAAGACGTTTGGAACCACCAGGACTCTTCCTAGAGTTGGCCGTCCAGCCAAACTGAACGATTGGGGGAGAAGGGCCTTATTCAGGGAGGAAGATCCTGATGGTCACTCTGATAAAGCTCCAGTGTTGCTCTGTGTGAATGTCCTTGAGTGGCCCAGCCAGAGCCTAGAGTTGAACATGCCTGCAGAGATCTCAAAATGGCTGTGCACCGACACTTCCCATCCAACCCGATGAAGCTTGAGAGGTCCTGCAAAAAAGTATGAGAGAAACTGCCCAGAAACAGGCGTGTCAAGCATGTAGCATTATACTCAAAAAGACTTAAGGCTGTAATTGCTGCCAAAGGTGCTTCAAAAGAGTATTGAGCAAAAACTGAATATTATGCAAATCTATTACAAATATTACACTTTGTCATTATGGGTTATTGTGTGTAGAATTTCGAGTAAAAATTATAATTGCATCCATTTCGGAATTAAGCTGTTACATTAAGATAATTTGCACTGTGAATACTTTCCGGATGCACTGTATGTACATACAATTTCTAATACTAAAGGCGAATGGTAAATGTAGTGGTTAAAGGATAAAGGTTATTTTCAAATGATTGGTTGGCCTTCATCAGGTAATAAAGACATCTAATTTGCTGTCTGTCAATCTAGGGAAGGATAGCAGGGAGAGCTACAGCAGGGGAATTCAATGACTATCGGCAGTGTGGATCTAGAGAGGCTTAATTATATGTGCTGGGCTGTGCATTCACTGTGCATAAAAATGAAGGTTGTTTGAAGTACCATCAGTGGTTCCCATAATCATAGTTTTGCAGAAGTGCCACACATACCGTGCAATACAGAGCAGCAGTTTCTCTTGGCGAGGAAGTGGGAGTGGAATCCCTTTGGTGTCAGCCAGATCCAGCAATGTGGATGCTACTGAAGGGCCCCTGTTTGACCCCGTTGCTCAAATAAATCTACCCGGCGAGCTAACCAGCCATCAACATGAAGAAACAAAATCCTCCTTTTCGTGTTGTGAATTCCCCAGCCATAGATAATTTGATGGGGTATTAAAAAAAAACGGAGTAAACCTAAAGGCCTCATTAATTTAATCCACAGGGGTCAGAGACATCCAATTTATTCTGCTGCGTTCATCCAATGAACAAATAAACACCGTCCTTCCATCCGAGAAGTGGTAAACTGACCGGCACGTTGGTTTTATAAATCTTTCTCTATTTCTGGGTGCTCTGAAATGTGTAGCTTGGAACCTGTGGTGGTCCTGGGCACATGTACTGCTGCAGCATGGGTTCAAATCTGGTCCTGGGATCCATGCTGCTGCCTCCTGGACACATGTACTGCTGCAGCGTGGGTTCATATCTGGTCCTGGGATCCACACTGCGGCCTCCTGGGCACATGTACTGCTGCAGCATGGGTTCAAATCCGACCTACTGTTTTTTCAAGAGAGAAGAAATCTTGCTTGTTTGACTCTTTCCTGTCCAATAAAACATACAATGTCTGGAAAATATATATACATTTTTAAATGTAAGATACTTTGTAAGAGTTGACATAGCCAGAAACAGACACTGGAGTGGATCAGATTTGAGGCATGTGAACGCTATATGTGTAGCAAGGGCATATGTTTCCTAGTGAATCTGTTCATGTTAAGCGACAGAGCCCAGGAGGGCCTTTTACATATGTCAGACCTGAATTCAATTTGGTTTGAATAGGCTGAGATATTGTTAGAAGGAGAAAGGTAAGGAGGTGGGTGAGGAAGCAGCAGATGGATGAAAGGAGAAAGGTAAGGAGGTGGGTGGGTGGGTGGGTGGGGAAGCAGATGGATGAAAGGAGAAAGGTAAGGAGGTGTCTTTATTGACATGGCACACACTGTGACGGCCGATATCCCAGTCAAACACAGCGTCTAGTACTGACGCATGTTAAACAGGAGGCCATTTAACTTGAAGAGGCTGAGAATGAGACTGAGACAGACAAATAGAACGGGAGGAGACAGAGACAGACAGGACAAGGCAAGACAAAGAGACAGCTGATGGATATCACAGGAGGAGACAGAGAGACAGACAGATGGACGGGACAGGAGGAGACAGTGAGACAGTCAGATGGATGGGACATGAGAGGACAGAGAGACAGACAGATAGTTAAGACTGGAAAAGACAGAGGGACAGATGGACAGGACATGAAGAGACAGAGAGACAGACAGATGGACGGGACAGGAGGAGACAGAGAGACAGACAGATGGACGGGACCTTGAGCTGGTCATTAAGTACCAGGAAATGACAAGGAGTTCTAAATGATGGTATGCCGTAGTAACTATTGATTGACCTTCTGTTAATGGGCCTTGGCCTAAAATGGTCAATTATGCAATAATAAAATTCCTTGCAGCAGACTAAAATACAGTATAATATTAGTGCTACCCATGAGTTATTCACCAGAAATGTGTGCAGGAACTTGAACAATTGAAGATCGCCCAGGGGTGAAAATCTTGCAACCTGCCCTTAACGTACTAATCAGCTATGAGGAATGGGCTGTGGGCATGGGCAAACTAAAATAAAGCAGAGGGGGAGAACATGTTCTGCTCCAGAAACAGTTTAAGAAAAGACATAAAATAAAAAAATAAAAATGTAAAGTATTTCTGCCCTCTTCAGGCCAAAAATATTTCTCGGAAATATGAAGATCCTAATTTGCATGAAATATTTTGCCTCCACTACACTTAGGACTAATATATTCCACACTGCCTTTGAAGTTACTACAGCAGGTGTTTCTGATGAGCTTCGGGGCTGTCTTTGTTTGTGATGCACAAAGATTGTGTTGTCCATTCGCACACATCCCAGAATGCTTCAGTGTACCAATAAGACCTGCAGAGACATCCCACCCTTGGCCAGGGTGGGAAGTGGAGAGGTGAGGAAGAAGGCTGTGGGAAGAAAGGAGTAGAGATAAAGGTGAATGCGAGGACGCAGAGAGTATCGGAAACAAAAGGACCTGGGTCCCGGAGAACAGAAGAGGATTCTGGACGATTGAGCTTGAGGTTGGAGGGTGGTGGAGGGAAAGGGTGGAGGGTTGTAAGGGGAAGGACGGAGGGTTGTGAGGGGAAGGACGGAGGGTTGTGGGGGAAGGATATGAGGGAGTGGACACAGAGATATAAACAGAGAAACCAAAATAGTAATAGAATTGAAAAGCAAGAAAAGAGTCAGGGACAGAGAGAAAGAGAGAGAGGGACAGAACAAGAGAGGGATAGAGAGAAAAAGAGAGAGGGATAGAGAAAAAAAGAGAGAGGGATAGAGAGAAATAGGAAGGGAGAGAGAGAGAAAAACAGAGAGGGATAGAGAGAAATAGGAAGGGAGAGAGAGAAAAATAGAGAGGGATAGAGAGAAATAGGAAGGGTGGGAGAGAGAAACAGAGAGAGGGATAGAGAGAAATAGGAAGGGAGAGTGAGAGAGAGAAAAAGAGAGAGGGATAGAGAGAGAGAAAAAGAGAGGGATAGAGAGAGAGAAAAAGGGAGGGATAGAGAGAGAGAAAAAGGGAGAGGGATAGAGAGAAATGCATATGGAGGGTGGGAGAGCGAGAGAAAGAAGGAAAAGAAAGAGATAGGGAGACAGCTGTGGAAGACAGAAGGAAGATGGAGGGAGAGTGCCCGTGAATCTAATCCTGGCCCAGCCAGTGGGATTAAAAAGGAAGCTGAATAAACCCTGAATCGTTCATGACTGTTATGACTCAACCACACATCGCGTGGCGATCAGTAATTCACATCCCATTTGGGTTGTTTTCTTGGAAGAGACAGCAAGGCCCTGTTGAGGAATACTCATACTGGTTCCACGACTGGGTTCCACGCCCGTTTAACACGCTTTAACACGATTATTACCATTACCTTTCTTCTTTTTTTTACAATTTTCTATGGAAATAGTTCTTTATAAGAATGATCTTATATATCAGGTACGTTGGCAACCATACTTGAGAAGCTACTACACATATATTCTGTTATGGTATGAAACAACTCAATAGCACTTTATTGACATGCATGGGTGGTTGTCACTATGATATTCAACTAACAATAATAAAACATTATATATTTAGAAGTACATAACTAACATGTCTAAATGCTTACCTGGCAAGATTGAGATCCAAAAGACGTGTTAAGCCAGTATGCTTTCATAAAACAAGGAGGATGTGTTTTGACACATTAGTCCCGTAGATGAGCTACAGTTATGAAATTCAGTGGTGGACTTCTATCATTTCTGATTGGCACATTTCGATATATCTGGTTTGGCCCACTATTAACCCTTGTAATCCCATTGGTCACAACAGTGACCGTAAGAAAAGTATTTAGTTATGAGGCTATAAAAAGTCAATGTCAATGCATTTTCAGCAAATATTTAAATAATAAAAGGTCTCAAATAAATATGTGCAATGTCACATATTAAGTGTAAGTTGTCACATGACCAGAGCTGTTTACTCCCTGGTTGTACCATGAGGGGAGGATGGCTGCATCAAAGCGCCCAAACAAAAGGTTGGTAAAGTATGTTAACAGTAAGATTTTACGAAGATACATCCTCTTTAAGGTATCTAGTATTGATATATGCATTTGCAATTACTGAACTTTTTTCAGTGTGGTCAGAGAATCAGTAAACATGTTGACAGCGACAACAGTGTCTGGTGGGATAACACAGTGCAAATAGCGGGATTTTACAAATATTTATTTTGTACAAATATTTTTTACATTATTTATTTTCCACCTCACCCCACCTCACTCAAATCTGTTCTCTCTTTCAGTTCCACTCAGAGTCAAGTTCTAGACATGCTGGATCCTCTGCAAAGGACAAAATATGTTAATCCAGCATACAACACATTACCCCAACGGTAACAATTGTGACCGACCATAAAACATACTTTTTCACCTACTTTTCCTTTAAAATGAAAAGAAAAACTATAATTGATTGTTTGAAAGGGTTACTAATGACACATGGATTTTTTTTTTGATTAAATGGGTTAAGAGTGAATGATGTGGCTTTGTAAGAAGGCTGGACTGACAAAATGTGTCCAATCAATGCATAGAGCTACCATCGTAACATAACCTGGGCCACCACTGAGGGACTGGACAAACTATTTCAATAAATCCCATAAATATATCCCATATAAAACGCATCTCACATTACATACATTGGAAGCAGACTCCAGGTTCTTATCCATCGCCACAGCTCAGTGGGCAAAAGGAGAGAATATCTTTTTCAGTTTCTTATCTACAGTTAGTAGGCTCAGGCATTCCTTAACAGGCTCCCCTCTAAATCTATCTCACTTTCTCCATCTAAATCTCTCTCTATTTCTCCCTCTATCTCCCCCTCTCTCTCTCTATTTCTCCCTCTATTTCTCACTCTGTCTCTCTATCACATCTCTCCCCTTCCCTGTGTGTGTGTGTCCCAAAGCAGACGCTTCGAATCTGAAACTGATGGCCGATCGAGGGATGAAGCGTCTTCCCCCCAGAGCTTCCTATGAGCCCCTTTCAGTGTCAATAGAATATCGACGGTGAAGCCCATTCCATCACAGCCATCCGTCGTGAAGACTATAAAAGCTAAGAGCCCACACGGGCCACTGAAGTTTGATTACAAAGCTCCAGAGAGTGATCTCTTGCTGCAGGTGAGTAAGGCATAGTGGCAGGCCACCCCCCCCCTTCCCCCACCACCCCGCTGTCAGAGGTGTACTGAGGCATGGCACTCAAATGGAGGGCCACACTCCTGCTTCCCACAACATCCCTTCCCCAGGGGACAGCTGATAAAAATATCCCAAGACGTGTCCGGCCCCGTGCCGAGTGTGGGGGCTGCTTAATGGGCACCCCCTCCCAGGAGAACCATTCAGAGGGCAGAGCAGAGAGGAGGCTCCAGGAGGGCTGCGGGAGAGCCCCTGACCAGTCCAGCACAACACCCTGCTGTCCACGGGCTAATGGATGGCTACCAACCTCTGGAGTTCCTCAGTATCCCCTGCTGTTGGCGTTTCGTCTTGGTTCACGAGGGCTTCGTTATCAACTGGTCGTTGGGACACCGGTCGATGGGTCGCCAGAACGCGACGCAGAGACAACGTCGTTATCCACTGGTCGGCGGCAGTCTGTATTAACTCATCGTCTTCTGTGCTTTCGCCCCAGACGCCTAGCGGTTCACTCTGTATGTATCACGCCACACCATCTGTACTCAGTCAGACTGCAGATGCCAGTGTTTCCATTGTGGACTGAGATAGGAGTGACACTGTGGTTTTTCTTGAAGGGCTCAATGTGTACTGTGTACTGTGTGTGTGTGTTTGCCTTTCCGAGATACAGTGACACACATGGCTGTTCCTCAGAGTAGGACCTGGTCTAGTTAACGGTACGGACAGATAATTGGAACATCAGAGGGGCAAAAGCTGTCTGTTTTGGAGACAGCCCAGTCCAACGCCACGCCCTTTAGACACATTGACATTATTGGCTGACACAAAACAAGTCTTGAGGGTTTTTGAGTGGCGCAGCAACCCACTGTACCACACGACAGTGCGGTTGTCCCACTGCAACCCGGGTTTGTATCCTGACTCCGCCACACCACCGTGGTTGGGTCCAACGAGGGGCCGGGCAATATGGAACGGTAGAATGGGGCCGGTGTGGGTTTCCAGGACTCATTAGGTTCTAGCGTCTCATAATTCAGGTCATCAACCCCTCGTGCCCATATTCCGCTCATGTCCTAGATGAGCAGGTCGAACAGAACTGCTTGACAGGCCGTTTATCCTACGCTGACCCGCCTAAACCTGCTGCGACCTGCTGGGATGAGGCAAGGTCATCAGTCAGATATCACAAAACCGGGGACGACGCAGGGAAAGCATTTAGATAATCACTTGTTATTACATAAACAAGCTATTTTGTCGGCGGTAATACATTTTGTCCCTGTGTTCTGTTATCAGTTGGTCTTGTGGAGGAAAGACCTGCACATCACACTACCTCACGTCAAGACGAGGACACCTGGCAACACTCTTATTGTCTTGACACCCATAATGTGCATTTGGGCCAAAACCATGGAAACCATACAGGAGAGGTTACACAGACCAATGGCCACAGATGAAAGCAGTAATGGATGTATTAGCTCTCAGTCTCCTCTCTTTCTGCCTCTCTCTCTCCTCTCTCCTACACTCTTTCTCCCAGTCTCTCTGTCTACTCCCTCCCAGTATCACTCCCTCCTCCCTCCCAGTCTCACTCCCTCCTCCTTTCCAGTCTCACTCCCTCCTCCCTTCCAGTCTCACTCCCTCCTCCCTCCCAGTATCACTCCATCCTCCCTTCCAGTCTCACTCCCTCCTCCCTCCCAGTCTCTCTCCCTCCTCCCTTCCAGCCTCTCTCCCCCCTTCCTTACAGTCTCTCTCTCCTTTCTCTCTCCCAGTCTCTCTGTCTCCTCACTATTGCTTCCCCTCTGTCCCCATTTCCTCTCTCGGTCTCTTTGTCTCTGTCTCACCTCTCTATCTCTCTCTGTCTGTCTGGCTACTTGTGTGCTTTCTGTTTCCCCCGCCTGCCTACTGAAGGGCTGCTAAGTGAGCTCTGGCCTGGTCTCATCCAGTGCAGACCTGCTGCCGACACAGATAGAACTCTCAGAGGGTTGGCACACCGTAGAAGCTGAAAGACTGCCATATTACATAGCTTGTCTCTACTCTTTTCTCAGCTTTATCCGTCTTTCACACTTGTTCTAATGAGAAGGATGAAAAAAACGTCCCCACGCGTCAGTACATCCTGTTCCACGGACAAAATGCTTTATTTCTCCCCTGCACACTTTCTTCTCCCCGCCATCAATCTCTCCTCGCAGCCTCCCTCCAAAATGACCTCCGTGTCTTCAGCCCCTCCTCCCAGCCTCTCTACACCTTAAACGTCCTGTCTTGAGCACCTCCTCTCCTCACCAGGCTGTTGCTTGTCTCCCTCGGCTATCTGTCACCCCCTCTGCACTGACCTTGAGTTACAGATAAACGAGAGACGGCCGCTCCTTTAATACAGCGATACCAGTCCCCCCTCCAAACAGACAGAGCCCTAGATATAAAGTACATCTCACTTATGAAAAGCTGTGTCTAAGAGGAAATAGAAAACCTCTAAATCAAAATAGGATTATACAGTCTTTCCCTGCATGGGCATTTTTATTTCACATTAAGCTCAAGTCAGTGATGAAATGTGTTGTAGGATAAAGTCTGTGTTGGAGCAGCTATCGCCGCTCCATGAGGACAAGCTTACTGACAGCTGAAAGCCATCATGGAGGGTGAAGTGCAGAGCCATGTGTCTGTTACTGTCAGCCACGTTCACACGCCAACAGCAACAACAACAACAGCAGCAGCCGTGGAACGTGACCATGGCGACTGATGTGTTACCTGGGCTGGGCCGACACCCAGCTCTCAGTGACGGAGAGGATGCAGGAAACTGCCAGGGAGCAGGGATAAGAATGGAAGGTGGTCATTCTGAATTAATGAAGCCCGCGCCACTCACTTCCTGCACGCCAACTTCCTGAATGACTCAGCTCATTACATCGTCTATGTTCCTGGAGCCACCTCCATCTTTACTAGAGAAAGTCTCATCATCCATGTCAAGAAAAATAAACCCAGGTCCTTCACAAGCCCCTTCACCCCAGGTGTCACTCAACACCACACCCACCCTCCTTCACCCCTGGTGTCACTTAACACCACACCCACTCTCCTTCACCCCTGGTGTCACTTAACACCACACCCACTCTCCTTCACCCCTGGTGTCACTTAACACCACACCCACTCTCATTCACCCCAGGTGTCACTCAACACCACACCCAGCCCTCCTTCACCCCTGGTGTCACTCAACACCACACCCACCCTCCTTCACCCCTGGTGTCACTCAACACAACACCCACCCTCCTTCACCCCTGGTGTCACTCAACACCACACCCACCCTCCTTCACCCCTGGTGTCACCAAACACAACACCCACCCCCCTCATCGGTTTTGGACAATGTCCTCTTCCTGACCTCAAGGACCATTTTGGAAATGGAGACTGATGAGCCCTGAGCCTCAGCAAAAAAAGATTGACTTGTATTTCCCTCTTATGGCTGATAGTTGGATAGTTGAGTCCCAGTGTCTAGCCTCTGAACCTGTCCCTCTGGCCCTGACCCTCTGGCCCTGTCTCTCTGGGCCTGTCTCTCTGGGCCTGTCTCTCTGGGCCTGTCTCTCTGGGCCTGTCTCTCTGGCCCTGACCCTCTGGCCCTGTCTCTCTGGGCCTGTCCCTCTGGCCCTGACCCTCTGGCCCTGTCTCTCTGGGCCTGTCCCTCTGGCCCTGTCTCTCTGGGCCTGTCCCTCTGGCCCTGTCTCTCTGGGCCTGTCCCTCTGGCCCTGTCTCTCTGGGCCTGTCTCTCTGGGCCTGTCCCTCTGGCCCTGACCCTCTGGGCCTGCCCTGAACAGAACTTCCAAAACAGGCCACAAGAGCCTCTAGGATCATTGTTCCGTCCCATCAGCTGGCACTGCAACAGTGGCACCAGGCCCAGTCGTCCCTCTAGTGGACGAAGCATTGTGAGGTACGGTCCTGAATGATACTCCTTCCTTCTGCCTCAATCTTGTTCCTAATCTCCAGACAGGAACGGCCCAGCATGCACCTTTCCTGCTGCTCACCTTTCTATTTCTGAGTATTTAACAAAATAGGCCCAAAAAAGGGGAACACTTCATCCAAGGCGGAGACGGGCATTCCCATGGTAACCAGGTCCTGTGGTATAGACAGGCAGATTAGGCCAAGCCTGATGCCATTTGCATACAAATTGCCCAGCTGGTACCTTGTCGTTATGACAACGGCACACAGCTCCCAGAATGCCTTTGGAAGTAGGACACAAAGGCAAAGCAACCGACCAGAGTCATTGAGAAATGTTTGCCTTCAACACGTTCTCATTTAAATCCAATCTTATCGGGTATGACAACTATTTTCAAAACGCTGAATGTGAGGAAAAATAATACAGATCCAAATTTTATTTTTCGCTTGCTATTATCATATTAAAGGTCATAAGTTATTTCATGAATACTTTAACCTAAGATAGGGTTGCAGATGTGTTGCACAACAATTAGAATGAATGTCTTTCTTTAATGAGATGCTTTTTGTTTGACTAACTGTGTACATGGATCACAGTTTTATTTTTGTTACTTTTGATTCAGCTCTAATAAGCTAACACATCTGTGATCCATTTAAATTCACATAGCTATCTAGTGTCTAAGCTGGACAAAATGTTGCCATCTGGTGGCATTTTCTGGTAATGAACCTTTTACAGTACCAAGCCTCCAAAGCTTACAATAACTCAGCCGTCTCATCAGCAGCATGGCCAGATTATGTCGGGAGTTCACACAGGCACGTGGGGGCCATACACACTACTGAGTCACATTAGGAGTTGCCAGGATAAAATGTACCCAAGTTGAAAAAGCCTGTGATTTCAATTGTTTTCTACATATTTTGATTTGAGTTTGAATCTAGCCCTCACTCGGTCGGTGACATAGGTTTCCAACGACAGTTATCACGTCATTCCGTTTTCAACGAACATCACAATGCACGTTAAAAGATCTGAACATACTTGAACACATTTTGTTCACCGAGAACTGCTGTGCGATTCAAATGTTCCCATAAGATCTTGTTTTGTTGCAGTGTATTTAGTTCTTGGGCACGAATGCACAGCGTTCCTCCGCCGCCACGACAACAGCTGTACTGTGCTTTCCAATGGTCGCCCCCGGTGAACCGCAGAGGTCCCTGTGGGGCTCCGGATTAATCATTGGTCTGTGTATTGTCGCCAAGCCCCGGCGGGCTGATCAATGTCTCCCTTTTGGGAAACAATGCCGCCTCCCACCTCCTGCCTCTGCTTGAAGGCCTGCCTGCACACACTGAACCCTGCAATCCCCCATAATGTCCACGCTGCAGCGGAACCATGGGACTGCTGTTACAGATTGACAGAGAGATCCAGTATGAACTGCTCTGGTCTGGGTCTGATAAACATGTGCTGTATCAGCAGCAGTAAAATATGACTATTTTAACCTTTGGTGTGGCTATTTTCGTGTGTGTGGGGTGTGTGTGTGTGTGGGGGGGGGGGGTGTGTGTGTCTCTCAGTGTGTGCAATACACCAGCGGGGAGCAGTGTGTAAAGCTGTCACTCCCACAGTCTCCGGCATATAAATGCAGCAGCTCCCTCCCCAGGGTGCCGAGGCTGAGTTATGCGGAGTGGACAGAGCGCCGCGCCTTTACATTAGACTGCCCCGCGTTGCCAAGGTCACGGCGGCACGGCCCCGCGGCGGGAAGAACTAAAGCCCCGGCAGTCTCTCTTACCTGCTAACCGTCATCCACTCAACATGGCAACGCGCTGGGGACTGTGTGGGGCCGGCAAGATCAGCCATGACTTCAGCGTGGCTGTGAAAACCCTCCCGCCTGGGGACCACAAGGTAACACAAGCAAACTCACAGCCTCCGCTCACATGCTCAGTGTCACTCTGCTTCAGGTCTCGCTCTCTCTCTGTGCCCCTGAAACTAATTAACGTGTCTTTCATCCCTCGTCTCAGATATTGGCGGTGGCTGCAAGGAGTTTGGATCGTGCAAAGGAGTTCGCCGAGAAGCACGGCATCCCCAAGGCCTATGGAAGCTACGAAGAGCTGGCCAGCGACCCAGAGATTGGTGAGTTATTACCCATGCAGGGGATGGCTGTGAAGCCACAGTAGTGTTTGGTAGCGGTCTGAAGCTCAGCCGGCAGTGTCTCTCCCTCCAGACATAGTGTACCTGGGCGTGCTGCACACAGAGCACTGGCAGGTGGGCCTGTTGGCCCTTCAGGCAGGGAAGAACGTTCTGTGTGAGAAGCCCTTCGCCATGAACTCCAGGCAGGTGGGGGATCTCATCGCGGCCTCCAGAAGGTCCAACGTCTTCCTCATGGAGGTACGTGAAAGTTTGCCGCCGCTTTCCGTGAACTCGCCCCGTCATGTCCTGCGGTGATTGTCTCTCCCTGTCCTCTCCCAGGCCATTTGGTCTCGCTGTTTCCCAGTGTACGCAGAGGTTCGCCGGCTTCTGGCTGAGGACGCCATCGGAGAAGTAAAACTGGCCACCGCCTACTTCGGCTCTCCTCAGCTTCACGTCCCTCGTTCAGTGGAGAGGGAGTTGGGAGGAGGCGCTCTGATGGACATTGGGGTCTACACCCTGCAGTTCATGCTGATGGTGTTTAACGGCGAGAGGCCGGAGTCTATCCACGCCACCGGTGTGCTCCTCAACTCAGGTACTGATTTTGCGTGCCTAGTACTGCATGTCCAAAGTGTGATGGCCAGGGCTTGTTCTAGGCACTTGTTGGTTGACTGGAGTCCAAGATGGTAGTGTGTTTTTGTTGGTGGCTGACAGGAGTGGATGAGTCCATGGTGGTGGTGATGAAGTTCTCCAGGTCCAGGCTGGCCTTGTGTTGCTTCTCCATCGCGGTTCCATTGCCTAATGACGCCACCATCACTGGAACTAAGGGTACAGTCAAGGTACAATGCCGCTAATGAGTCCACATTTAATCATCCCGGTCCGTTTACAGATCTTCATTCAGGGACGGAGCACCAGGAAATACAACCACAGACCTGTAACAAACTCAGATTTCATAGAGATGTAAACACTGATTCATAAAAATACGTCATATTGGCCGTGTCATTTCCTGCCAGGTTCTAGGACCCATGCATTGTCCCACCACACTGGAGGTGCATGGGGAGGCCACACAGTACCCCCTGCCTGACCCGTCGTTACCCCTGAACTTCACTAACAGCACCGGGCTGCGCTACGAGGCAGAGGAAGTTAGGCAGTGCCTTCTCAAAGGTTAGGTATCACCCAAAGAAGATGAGTGATCGTTTGTTTGAACCGATTCAAACAATTCATTAAAAATACTTTTGGTAAGAAAAGAGTAAATACTAATAAGTAAAGCTAGTAAATCTATTTCACAGGACTAAAGGAGAGCGCCAGAATGTCCCTGTTGGAGTCAGTCCTTCTCACAGAGCTAATGGATGAATGCAGGAAACAGGTGGGAGTGGTCTTCACTGAGGACAGCCAATGAGCACCAATTGCTCCACCCGAGTCAGTCTGAACTGTCCAGCAAGATATCAAAAGCACTTTGCAATTCATCAATGCAAGTGTTACCATCTATGTAGCTTGGAGGCAAAAAAAGCCTTTTCTGAAAAGATTTCATAAAATTCTACATCATTTGACATGACTTAAGTAAATATTTAAAGTAATTTATTAGAAAGTAAACTAACATTAAAATCAATAGCCTATTCTGAACAGTGACATTGTGATTTAGTGTACAGCTAAATGTTTCTGATAAGTAACTGGAAGATGTAAGCTGCCCTTTTTTTTCAAGTCACAGATAAGTAACCAAACGGCCTATAGGCTACAGATAAAGGAAATCCCATTGATGGATTACCAGACACTGGCTTTGGTTATGTGTACCCCCAGGCAACGATTTGACACTCGTCTAAAACATTGACACAAAGCAACAATGAAAAATAAAATCTGATCATTTATTTTTTTCAAAACGAGTCTGTGTTCATTTTTAAGTCGCACAATAGCAAAGAATTTTCTCAGAGTATATTTTTCTGGTTAAATGCTAAATAGGAAGCAAATCATTGAAATTAGAAAGCATTAATTACAAACAAATATACATGTAATAACATGCTAAATCTAGAGGGGCATTCCTAGCACATTTAGAGTGTGTTTACCCCTACCATCCTCTAAATGCTGCTTAAAGGTGACTTGCTCCGCTGATTTTAGACATTTTACCTGTTATATCCATATTATTTAGGTACTATAAAAACATTTATTTGCATTTACTTGCTTAAAGCAAGTAAGATTTGCATAAAGCTAAGACTTGATAAAAGTGTTCTATAGGAAAAATTAGAGGTTTTCAGTGCATTTTTTATATTTACTCATGCAATTAAAATAGTCATTATAGCTTACAAAACACAGCAACATGTAATACATGTTTAAGCACACATTATGTCTTCCACTCCCTTTCACAGAGGGTTGTGCACAATCCATGCATACGCAGGCTTTTATGTGTTTACCTGGATACTTGCAGGTGCACACATATGTCAGTGCACACACACACACACCGACACACACACTGTGCACAGGTAAAGAACATGGACAAAAAAGGTGTGGGCAGCATTCTTTCTCTCTCTTCACACACAAACACACACACACACATGCACTGTGCCTTTCTCTTTTTTCTTCTTCTCTGAAACACAGACGAATGCATGTACACATACAATACAAATGAATGTGTCTGTGCAGGCCCATTAGTGTGTGACAGAAATAGAAATGCTTGGCACAAAAATGCTCGGAACAGGTAATCATCAAAGTATAACACCAAGTCAATTAAACGTAAGGGATTGCAATTTGCCCAATTAGGAAGCAAAGGTGATTGTAAATCAGTGTCACCAGGTTTGGTACATATGAAAGAGGCCAACAGGTGCGCTGAAGAGTACGGCGATACCGGCATCCCAGTCAGGTTACACAGACAGTTTAGGGCCTCCAGCAAGGCAAATCCATACGTGCCGTCGCAAGAAGGAGTCTCAGAAGCACGGCGGAGATACCAGGAGTGTTAGGTCAGTCAGTTCTCAACAAATTACACAATGTACAGTAAATACTTTTTTTATTCTTAATACATTTAGTTTATCGAGCTACGATGCATGATTTAAGTGTTCTATACATGTTTTTGAGCAGTGCATATATCACGCTGAGCAGTGTTGTATATGATGTTCTAGAGCATTTCTCTGTGTCTTCCATTCCCTCTGGGCTTTCAGTTACCTGCAAAAACACACACCTACTCATCAGGTCATCAGCTTTGCAGAATCTTTTCACCGGAGCTTGAGCCGTTCATCGCCAGATCGTTTCATCAGTTTCCGGGGAAATAAAACTCAGGCTGTTCCTCGTGTTTTTGTTTGCATGTTTTGAGCGATTGGTTGTGACTGTCCCTGTGCTTCAGGCAGGGCCTTTTGTGGGCCCTAAGAAACATTTTAGTTGGGGGCCCCCTTAGTAGTCTGAGGCTCATTAGCAGTCTGGGGCCCCAATCAACTGATCATGTTGCTTATGCCTAGGACCGGCCCTGGCCTCAGGACCGTGCTCAACTACATTTAGAGTTGAACACTGTACATACTGTGTTTACTACAGTTAACTCTCCACCTGCCACACCAAGCGTAATTTGGTTTGCCCTGGTCTCTCTCTCCATCTCTGCGTGTATGATTACCACTTCCTCATTCTCCATTCCCCGCTCCTCTTAAAAATAAATACTAACCCTAACCGTTCTCCATTCCCCTCGCCTCTTTACAATTAATACTAACCCTAACTGTTCTCCATTCCCCTTTCCTCTTTACAATAAATACTAACCGTTCTCCATTCCCCTCGCCTCTTTACAATTAATACTAACCCTAACTGTTCTCCATTCCCCTTTCCTCTTTACAATAAATACTAACCCTTCTCCATTCCCCTCTTCTCTTTAAAATAAATACTAACCCTAACCCTTCTCCAGTAGAAAACAACAAGATTGTAAGGATCTTTGCTCTATCTATCTCTATTTATTCATATTATGTGTTTCTTCTCTATGAGTAAGAGTTGGCCATCTTCCTATCTTTGTGCTCTGGCGATCTATTTGTCTATTATTTTATTTCATTGGTTGATATATCAATCTCTATGAGTTTTGCTATTTCACCGTTTTTTTCCCCGTCCATCTCTATGCCTGTTAGTCTATCTGTGTGTGTTGATCTACCTACCTACCTACCATGTAGGGGCAACACTACTTGGCAATAATTCTGATTCTATCTATATGCATTGTTAATCAACCTACCTCTTTACCAGTTAATCTACCTCTGTGAATTGTTAAACTATTTCTATGATTTGTTGATCTATTGATATGTTTGATTGGTTCATATGCCATTATGCCATTTGCATCTTTCTCAAAGATTAGTTAATATGCCAATATTATGATCTGTAAATCTATCTTTTCATGTGTCTAATTGTTTGTCTATCTATCTGTATGCTTAGTTGATCGATTTGAATTGCTGATCTATTCATGTCTATTCATCTGTCTGTCATGTCTCTGTCATTGTTTTTTCTACATATCTCTATGCCTCTTAATATGTCTTTATGGTTTAATATTCCATATCTCTCTCTACAATTTGTTTATTAGCCAGTTAATTCATCTGGCTGTATGAATTGTTTATCTACATATGTGATTTGAGGGAAGATGGTCCATTTGGGATTTAGTAACCTGCACATATTGTGATGATGATCCCTCAGAATGCTGAGCCCTCCATTTACGCGTTTACACTTGCTTCCTCCATTTGCACAAGTGTCCCAAAGCAGAGGATGTGAACATTATCGTGAAGTAGGGACTAATAATACAGGGATTTGAACTTCAAATTGCAGTCTTGTTTTATTAATTAAAAGTAGACCTTAAATTGCATCTTCAAGTCAAATGTGTCCCGAAGAATGAATGTGTAATTCCCTTTTTGTGGCCACTAGATGGCATTAATATATTTCCGAGTGTTTTCTCAGGCCAATGATCACTGCATTATAATTGACGTTCTCATCTTGTCTAAAAGTGACATCCACTTTTGGTCACTTTTATTATGTTTTTGATGATTAGTTTGCAATGCCCCAGTTGAAAATACATTTAAGAAGGTTGATCGAATGATAGGAGTGCACCTTGAAATATTCAACAACTAGGCAAAACACTGTAAAGGCGCTAATGCTTCATTGTCTGATCCTCCGGATCCTCCGGATAATCCGGATATTATCCGGATATATAATTTATAGTCGCTTAGTTTAATACACATGTTGAATCACTCAATGGCTTTCTCCGTGCTAAAAGTGTGTTTCCATCTCTGTTGCTAAACTGCCTTCTGGCCACTAGAGACTTAAATCCATACCTGTGGGTTGGGATTGTTAAATCCAGGTTACAGGAATTGACATGGTTGATTAAATTAGGGTAATAACCATATGCTTAGAAAAAGGCAGAGGAGATATAAATTGTACTAATCAATACATTGCGGAACCCGTGTTGATATCCATGCTTATAACGCTCCCACCATTTTATTGTAATGAAATGCCTTGTAGCAGGAAAACTACATATTTCCTTCAATTGACAAAGTAACCTATATATTATTGCAAAAATAATTGGAAAACATGTTTTATGTCGTGTTTCGTGTTCATATAATTTGTGCTAACATGTTTTACGCTTGAATCCATTTGAATAAGTTCTTATATGTATCTAACATGCGAGCCCCAATTGAACATGAACGTCGCGGAGGAGTGACGCAGACCGATTTTGCTTAAGACTAGGAGTTTGGTCTCTACTCTTCGCCACACTAAACTAAGACCAGCCTGGAGTCGCTTTCAACAAATTTTCAACCAATATGGCAACGAGGTGGGGAATCTGTAGCGCTGGGAAAATAAGCAATGATTTCACAGTGGCACTGAAAACGCTCCCTCCTGGAGATCACCAGGTAATTTATATTCACAATAGACAACAACACGTATCAGCATCACGGCAGTAACACTTACGCCCCGGTAACAGCAACATTAGAGTCATTTGATCGAATTTGATCATCAGAATAAAGGTTGGCAGTTGGGAGTAAATATCCTAAACGACTCACAGTACTATACAAAACAGTAATAGTAATGTATGGTGAATCACAATCTAAAAAAAATCAACATTTTAATACATTGTGGTTTTGCTAAAGTGATTTGAAAAGGCAGGAAGTCACATGCCCTAAAATCGGTGCTTTCACTCAAGACGGTAAAAAGAACCCTGGTACCATGACTTGTAGTGTATGTTTGTCTGGTAGAGCCGGACGTTAGCTTATTAAATCGACACACAGAATGTTCAACACATTTCTAATTTCTAGACAAGAATATATGCATTACCCTCTATTTTATCTTTACCATTTGACTTATGCATTTGTTGACAATAGTTCTCTGTAGTGACGTCAAGGAGTAGAACAAAGTGCTTTTTTCTATACCAGCTATGGCCTTTCGAGGTATACGTTTTAGTTGCAACCATACAGTATTACTAAGTAATAATACAAATCCGATTAAACTAGGGTCTCTGTGACTTGCTTAGATTAATTTAATAGGAGAAATATTTAACATTACAAAGAAACCTCTTTTACAACCATAGTCAATAGGCTCTGACTATGATATAATATTCGTGCAAACAAAGTTGTTTCCCTAACTTGTTTAATAGTCATTTAGCCCTTAGATTTAACAACTTACTTACTTTTTCATATAAAATACTAGGTAAAAGTTTAAGTACACCTCACTGAATTGTTAAATGTTATTTATCTATGTGTTAACTGTTTATTTGCTTGGATAACCACTACATAAAATAACTTAATACAAATAAGCCATAATAGAATAAATAGCTTCATTTTGTCATAAAGAAAAAGTGTACACCTTTATTTGGTACTGTATTCAGGACTTTTACATTCAATCATCCATTACAAAACTGACTGCAATTGTTTGTTTGGGTTTTCATTGTGGCTGCTGATGTGTTTATTCGGCACCTACAGGTTTTGTTTGAAGCAGAGGATGTGAAGCCATAAGATAGGTCGTATGGTCAGTAATGTCAAAGGCTGCACTTGTTATCAATGTCTTTCATCTTATCATCCACCACGTACATTCAGAATGTACAGATCTTTATTGCAGCACCCCAATATAAACATGTGATTTTTTTCGTGATTCTGAATCTATTACCTTCCTCATCCACCCCCTCAAGACTCATCTGTTCACACAAGCCTTCCCCTCACCCTTTTCACGATCTGTGTGTGGTCCATTCACTCACGTAGCATGTTGTTTGCTCTGTATCCAAAGTGTCTCGGGTCCAAGAGAAACGCTATATAAGTTGTATTATTATTATTATCCTTTTTTCACTGATAGATAAAATCCCCCCAACTTGTCAACTTTAAGGGGGTGGAACCTCTCACTTGTAATGTCTTTGCCAAAACCAGTTTTGCGCTATCTAGAGTAAGGTATCATTGTAGATTACTCTACTATGGTGTTCAGTTCCCATTTGGTTTCAAATGGAGCTTGAATTTTATGATGTATTTTTCTCCCAGATTGTTGCTGTGGCAGCTCGTAAACTTCAGGACGCACAGGAGTTTGCAAAGAAGCACGGCATCTCTCATGCCTATGGCAGCTATGAGGAATTGGCAAGAGATCCAGAGATCGGTCAGTGTCATGTCTTAAACAACATCTAGCCAGCTACGCTACAGCCCAGCATTTATGAAGTGATTGGTCAGTGTCATGTCTTAAACAACATCTAGCCAGCTATTCTACAGCCAGCATTTATCCAGAGATTGGACAAAAATGGTTGTTTAAAAATGTAGCCGAAATATGAAGGCAAATATTAAAATCTCTGCCTGTATCAAGTAAAGCATTTGGGTCACAACCTGCAGTAATAGAGCCTGGCATAGAACCCAGGGTGTAAGGTAAGAGGACTGTGACACTATAATGTCTTGGACCACCGCACCACTCTGTAGGCAGCTGGATTGACACACATGGGCCATGGCTCTTTTGTTAGTTCATCGTTGGCTTTGATACGCTGATTCAATAGAGATGATTCAATCACTGATTGACAGTTTGATTCATCAGGCTAGATATAGAGGGGGCGGTCGTGGCATCTTAACCAAGGAGGATGATGCCATAGTAATGACTGGAATGGTGTTAAACACATCACACAAATAGTCTCCATTACGTTCACTTCATCCGAACCATTGCAAAGAGTCGTCTTCCTCTCAGCAGAGTTCTATCCATCAATCCATTTGCAGTGCTTGTCGAGGCAAATAATGCAGTTCCCACCAGAACTGAAAGCACAAGCCACCCAACACCTAATCTGCTTGCATACTGTAGATAAAGATATAAGTAAAGGCATTTACTATCCTGATGTATATGTAAGTTATGCTGCTAGACTGAGATGCAGCATGGACTCTATAATCTCTTCCTAAAAGCTGGGCTGTTCGCGAAGGGGTTTAGACCCTTACTGGATGTCGGTTATGTTAAAAAGTATGACCGCGTTAACTTGGGCATTTCTTTATGCATTCGCTCGTTCAGTCAAATGCCAAATATTTCCTGTTTCCTGTTGTCACTGTGTGTGTAGAGGTGGTGTATGTGGGCGTCATACACCCCCATCATCTACCGGTGTGCACCCTGTTCATGGGAGCCCAGAAGAACGTGCTGTGTGAGAAGCCATTGGCGATGAACCTCAGAGAGGTGAAGGAGCTGGTGGCCTCTGCTAAGAGAAACAATGTCTTTCTCATGGAGGTAACGTACTTTGCCGTGTGGACGCGGTCAGTGGTTACCTCAGCAGTGGCGTCTAACATCCTTCATACGTCTTCACGACTCCCCTCTTCCAGGCGCTGTGGACGCGCTTCTTCCCAGCCACCCTGGAAATAGTTCGCCTTCTGTCTCAGGGGGAGGTGGGTGAGGTGAGGATGGTGAAGGCTGACTTTGGGATGCCCCTTACGTCCGTGCCTAGGTCTGTGGAGAAACAGCTGGGAGGAGGGGCGTTGTTGGACATCGGCATCTACTGCCTGCAGTTCATTTGTATGGTGTACAATGGAGAGAAGCCTGAGAGCATCCAGGCCACTGGGGTCTGTCTGGACACAGGTAGCAGCAATGTGACGATGGGGAAGCCTTTGAGGGTACAGTCCTAATGGTGAACCTGCGGTTGTAATTAGTTAATCTAGCCTGACTTGCTATTATAGAAAATAATGTTATCTTAATTTGTTTTAAAAAATGTTATTTCTTGTTCATTCCCTGTTTCTTAATTTTGGTATCAGAGTATTTTATAAAAGCTTTTACCCTACAGGTCAAATATTGCCAATTTGTACGAAGAGACAAATAGGGCAAAAAAGTGCTATTGTCAGTCGACAGTACGAGGGGAAAAAGACAACAACACAGACCAGTTACTGAACATAAATGATTACAAACTCAAGCCACCTGACAGAAAACAAACACCTGCTTTTCTTTTTGACGTTTGTTATTGGTTATATTACCATCTTTACCTTGGGTTCTAGAGGTCATTCCCCAAACCGTCCTTTTTACAACAGATTATATTGTAGCTTGTAAAGATCATACAAACATAATTTCTCAAACAAAGAGGACGCATGATTGGGAATTTTCTTCTCGTAAGGCAATCTCCTTAATATCCCTTCTGCTGTTGGGAAGTGTACCTTATTGACAACAATTGCTATCATCGTTCTGTCCAAAACACATGGGAAAAACAAGTATTATGGAAAGGTGTGTTGACCATGGTAAGGGGTGTGGTTTGTATTAACCATGCCATTGTGGTTGGGCTAGGTGTAGATGAAAGGTGTGTTGACCATGGTAACGGGTGTGGTTTGTATTAACCATGCCATTGTGGTTGGGCTAAGTGTAGATGAAAGGTGTGTTGACCATGGTAACGGGTGTGGTTTGTATTAACCATGCCATTGTGGTTGGGCTAGGTGTAGATGAAAGGTGTGTTTACCATGGTAACGGGTGTGGTTTGTATTAACCATGCCATTGTGGTCTGGCTAGGTATAGATGAAAGCATGGTGGTCACGCTGAAGTTCTCCGGGAACAGAATGGCAGTGTTAACCTGCTCTACTGCAGTGACGCTTCCCAATGACGCTTCTATCATTGGTACCAAGGGAACCATCAGGGTAGGTTCTACAAATGAGTCGACGGCACAGAAAACAACAGATTCACGTGTCAATTGAAAAAAAACTAAAATAGGTGTTTATGTTGGCGTGTTTAGGTTCCCCAGCACATGTGGTGTCCTACCTCCCTGGTGGTAAATGGGCAGGAGACCACGTACCCTCTACCTGACCCACACCTGCCGCTCAACTTCATCAACAGCACAGGGATGCGCTATGAGGCGGAGGAGGTGCGCCAGTGCCTGCTTAAAGGTACCCGGATGACGCTGTGGATATAAGTCACCACTAGATGGCGACACCAAAACAAGCTTTCACATTCCTGGTCTGTCTTGACAGTATCTCTCTGAAGTTAGTTTAGGAAAACATGAACAAGCTTGAGACTTGTGAAGGCAGACCAGAGTAAATAAACCACAAGCACATTAAACAATGTGCCTTTTCATGAGAAGTCCAGAGCAGAGACAACAGGTTTGACTCTTGTGATTGTGTTCCAAAGGGCTGAAGGAGAGCCCCAGGATGTCTAACACAGACTCTCTGCGTATGGCTGAGGTGATGGATGAGGCACGCAGACAGGTGGGTGTGGTTTACACCCAGGATCTGTGACAAACATGACCGTTATACCTGCTACATCAGCTTTGTTCAATAAAATATGAAACCAAGTGTACTACACCCATTCCCCAATTACTTAATAGGTTACTTATTCTATGGAGTGGCTCAGTAAAACATGAAAGCTTCAGAGCTTTCAATAGCAACATGTAGGCTGGTTTACACAAACCAAACTGAAAGACCTTGAATCTTGTGAACCATCTTAAAGCGGCCATGTGTCAGATTTAACTGTACTACTTGCATAACAAACAGAAATGACCAGAACAAAGCTGCAGTTGACTTTTCAAATGAGTCATTTAAACATTCCTGCCTATTTGTATGCATGGATTGATCTCCGCTACTCCTGTAGAGACTACTAGTACAACCTCAGACTAGCTAACACTTCTCAATCACTCAGAGGAATGTTTAAAGAAAAAAGGGGACAAGAAAAATATGTTCATCTCTTTTAATGATTGAAATTCAGTCAGGAAGGACAACTCAAAACAGACTTAACACGGTAATACCCAGAACACAGACCTTCCACTCTCACATGACGAAAGCTGAACAGTTACACACTAGGTCACCCACAGAACAAGGGAGCAATAGAATGAAGGGAGGAAAAGGGCTCCTACTCCCAGGGGTGAGAGGACCACCACACCGCCATCCTCCCCTCCGGTCCCCCTAGAACAACCCTGTGCTGCGGTCATCATTCAGAACCCTGCATTAGCCCAGAGTGGTTCTTAAGTGCCAACTTAGTTATGCTAATACATGTAAAGACTAAGAACACGTTACACCACGCAAAAGTAACTATTCAAAACAAACATGAACACCCAACACATTATAGCATCTCTATGGTTAGACAAAATAAGCAGTGTGGGACACAAATATAAATAGAGAATGTAACATTGTCTACAGTAGTTAGAGTGCAAAGCAGGTATACAGAACAATGTGCACAGAAAACCTACGAGGGGCTTTAGAGCCGCTTCCTCCAAACGAAGACAACCATTTGGTTCGCGATATAGGCATGTGTTTTATTATAGGAGTGTGTGTCGTAAACTAGTTTTAACGTTTCAGTACAGCGGGCTCTTAAGTACGCCTCGCCTTGTTTATGGGTCGTTTGACTACAGAGCAACTTCTGGTGGTGAGCAAATCCAGATGGTCTGAAGGCCGGGGCACGGGGAGAACAGAACTAGTGGACAAGTCACCGCCGCTGACCAGCCCTTGGGAAGGAAGACTTGTAGGACGGGCAAGTCTGTCAGAGTAGAGGGATGGAGGTGTGGGGGTGGAGGTCCAGCGTGGCAGACGGTGTTTAGGGAACCAGGACCACACGCATGGTGTTGGTGTAACCGGAACCAGGACGCCATCCGGTCAGGACCACCACTGCGTCCCCCTCCTTGAAGAACCCTCGCTCCTTGCCTGGACAGAGCACAGGTGCCAAACGTGGAGGTTTTAGGCTGGGACCTCCATCTGACTGACTACGCCTTACAGCTCACTAAACAGCGCGTTGTGAAGGCGTTGGACGCTCACCCATTTCCATGGCAAAGTTAACCCGGAGGTCCACATCCTCGGCCCAGACATCATGGGCGGGCTTGTTGTAGAAGACGGGGAAGATGCCGCGGTACAGGTGGGCCTGGCGGGCGGTCTGGCCGCTACGAGTCACGGCGATGATGGGGGCTCGGGGCCGGTACCTGGAGATCAGGTGGGCTGACCTGCACACAGATAACAGCTGTGACTTCTGCCCAAACACACTGGCACTCCTACATGAATAAACCCGAAACACAATCTGACAGGGAATATTGATGAAACGAAATGGATTTAGAACACCTTAAATGACATTTAGGTTATGATTATGCCAAAATGAATGGATTTCAATAACATGCCAAGTCAGTAGGGATTGTCTCAACGTGAACCTTAAAACGAGCCACTGGCGACATGAACACAGAATCCTGTCAAACAAAGCAGGTTAGCTTCTGATGGGGTTGCACAGAGTCATTGTAGATTGGTGAATGTGACCACTACAGTCTATTACCATGAAAAACTGTTGAACAGTCAAGTCACTACCGTGTTTAAGACATTTGCAGACCAAACGGTTTGACCAGGTGGCATCACCTACAGCTCAGAAAGACACCAAGCCGTAGACGAGTCCTACTGTTCACAGAGCTTGTCTGTGCATCCCCAGTCAGAGGTTATCCACCCATTATTTACCTCACCCACATTACCATCTGCACCCACCCTGAAACCACACGCCCCCTGTCCCTCTCCTCATCCCCTCATCCCCTCTTACCTGCCACCTCGTCCCTCTCCTCATCCCCTGTTACCTGCCACTCTTGGTCAGTGTGATGATGGCGCTGGCACAGCACTTGAAGGAGGCCTCCACAGCGCCCACGGCCACGGCCTCGGAGGGATCCCTGGTCAGCTTGCTGCTGCGCCGCAGCTCCTCGAACAGCTGCCTGTGGAAGGTGGCGGCCTCAGCCTCCCGGGCGATCTGAGCCCGAGGCCAGGGGGAGGGGTTACACTCGGCCACAGCGCGGCCACGCCACGGCCCACGCTTACAGTCCGGGTCGGTTCACCAAGGTCGGCCGCCGCTCGTTAAGCCCGATTAGGGGTTCGATTCAGCGATGCCCTGTAGCCAAGGCGACCGTGAGGACCGGTAAACGTGCGCCGCGACCCTCCCAGTCATACCCTGCCTCTCCCTACTCTGACTCCCAGCCGACCCCCCCCCCCCCGAGCCACGGCCAGCTGCCTACCTGCCGGAGTTAGTGAGCACAATGAACGCGGACGCCAAGATCTTAAAGGAGGCCTCTACGGCGCCGATGGCGATGGCCTCAGCCGGGTCGGTGGAGTGCGGGGCTGCGCGCCGCAGGTCCTCGAACACCTGCCGGTGGAACATGGCCGCCTCGGCCTCGCGGGCGATCTACCGCAGGCGTCACGGACAGGGAGAACGCAAGACGGAGGGAAGGATGAGGGGAGAGAGAATGGAGGGTTTAGGTGAAGTCTAGTGAGACAGAACGTACATGTTTACAACATCCATGGGTGTGTGACACCACAGCTTTTATGATCCCATGGGAACTTCACAGCTACAAGTCCATCCCATCATTACAGACTCGGCTACCTTGAAACTACTTGGCTGTTGAAGTTTTGAGCAGATTGCTAAAGCCAATTAGTGTTCCAACATGCACGCCTTGCCGTCACACGTTAGGAAGACAGAGGGCAGGTAGGACATGAGTCCGAAGAAACAAGGAGAAACAAAGACAGTCAATGAAAACAAGCGGTTTGTAGTTAGGAGTGTGATGCTCAGGTGGAGGCTCACTAGCATCCTCAAGAGGGAACAGTCAGAACCAGGAAATGTCTGCAGTCACACCAGCCAGAGGTCAGGGAAGAGTGACTCAGCAGAAAGGGACAGGGGAAGTTTACCTTAAAGGCCTGAGCAGCAAGAGGACAGTCAGATAACCAGGAAATGTCTGCAGTCACACCAGCCAGAGGTCAGGGAAGAGTGAATCAGCAGAAAGGGACAGGGGAAGTTTACCTTAAAGGCCTGAGCAGCAAGAGGACAGTCAGCCATATTCTGAACTTACACAGCCCCTGTCCTGATAAACCAAGCAAGCTGCCATATATTCTATAGATCATTGCAGGCTATTAAACTGGCAGAACCTAGGACACTTCAGCTGACCCTGACAGACATGAAATGAGAAACAAACTCCCTCCCCAGTAAGACAGGTCTTGCAGACCTGGGCCCAGTTTCCCCAGAGCATCAGACAAAGTACATCAGACACGGAAGTGACCAGCAAAGTACATTGGGTTCTTTGTTGGCCTTGAACCATCACTTCATTCGAAAACATTTGTTAAACAGATGGTGTTCTGTATCTGAATGCAGATAACCTCAAGTGGGATGAACAATAGATAAATGTAAATAGAACATTAACAGGTTTAAAGGGAAACTTAATCATGTAATTAAGTGTCCATTTGCCTCAATGCAATTCAATGCTATAACCCACTGGGGAACCGGGGCCCTGGTCAGTTCTCCGGTCTCACCATGTGCTGAGTGCGGACAGCCTCCAGCGGGTAGTCTCCCTTGGCCGTCTCTCCGCTCAGCATGATGCAGTCGGCTCCATCCAGCACAGCGTTGGCTACGTCACTGCCTTCAGCACGGGTGGGGCGGGGCTTCTTGATCATGCTTTCCAACATCTATAGGAAGCAGTGGGTCACAATGCGTTGACATCCTACACTGGGCTGGCAGTGCCAACCCCGTCTGACTAAACATGGAGACATCCTACACTGTGCTGGCAGTGCCCAACCCAGTCTGACTAAACATGGAGACATCCTACACTGGGCTGGCAGTGCCAACCCCATCTGACTAAACATGGAGACATCCTAACCTGGGCTGGCAGTGCCAACCCCGTCTGACTAAACATGGAGACATCCTACACTGGGCTGGCAGTGCCAACCCCGTCTGACTAAACATGGAGACATCCTACACTGTGCTGGCAGTGCCAACCCCGTCTGACTAAACATGGAGACATCCTACACTGTGCTGGCAGTGCCAACCCCGTCTGACTAAACATGGAGACATCCTACACTG
>JACXGK010004926.1:0-13343 GCA_016801125.1 Novumbra hubbsi
CCACCCCTTTGAGCCTGGTGCCTCTCTAGGTTTCTTCCTACACTCCGGCCCCGTAGGGAGTTTTTCCTAGCCACCGTGCTTCAATCCTTTTGTTGCGTGCTCACTGGGGTTTTAGGCTGGGTGTTTTTGTAAAAGCACTTTGTGACAACTGCTGTTGTAAAAAGGGCTGTATAAATACATTTGATTGATTGATTGACCTGGTCTGATGAATCACATTTTCTTTAACATCACGTGGATGGCCACGTGCATGTGCATCTTTTACTTGGAGGACACATGGCACCAGGATGCACTATGAGCAGAAGGCAAGCCGGGGGAGGCACTGTGATGCTTTGGGCAAAGCTTTGCTAGAAAACCCTGGGTTCTGCCATTCCTGTTGATGTTACTTGGACACCAACCACCTACCTAAGCATTGTTGCAGACCATGTACACCCTTTCATGGAATCGGTATTCCCTGATGGCAGTGGCCTCTTTGAGCATGATAATATGCCCTGCCACAAAGCAAAAATGGTTCAGGAATGGTTTGAGGAAACCAAGAAGTTGACTTGGCCTCCAAATTCCCCAGATCTCAATCCAATCGAGCATCTGTGGGATGTGCTGTATACACAAATTTGATCCACGGAGGCCCCACCTTGCAACTTACAGGACTTTAAGGATTTGTTGCTAACGTCTTGGTGCAAGATACCACAACACAGCTTCAGAGGTCTAGTGGAGTCCATGCCTCGACGGGTCAGGGCTGTTTTGGCGGCAAAAAGGGGACCTACACAATATTAGGCAGGTGGTCATAATGTTATGGCTGATCTATGTACATTTAAGGTGTATTAGTGTGGTGTTATTTTAGTAGTTTGTGGGTCTCACTCCATTGGACTAAAAGCTGTGTATTGTCATAAGGTGTTTGTTGTTTGAGCTGTTTCTGGCTGTGTTTGTTATATTTTTTGGGTGTAGTTGGTTTAGTTGTGTGTTTCACCTGTCCACATCACTGTGATATAAGCTTTGTATGTCTAAAAGATAGAGTTATTCAACCCCAGTTTTTCAAGGGTCCATCTTACCTGGAATTTAACTCCACTAACCTTCTGTCCCAGGTCCCTGTCCCTTATAAAAAAATAGGATGAAAAACAGAAGGGTTTTGGCTGTCCACTACCACTGTTGAATAGCCGTTCTATGGGCGTGTAGTGTTGTATGCAGTGTTTTGTAGATGTGCTGTAATTGGGTTAACAGTCTCACCGGTCCACATTACCAACATGGATGCTCTGTAGATGTGTTAAGTGTGGTGCTGTTGTGTGGTGCTGTTGTCCATATGAGGTGTGTATTAGGTGTGTAACCTTAAGAAAGACATGCTAAGTTGTCTAGGTGTTTATGTTTTTAAGTTGTGTTGTTTTGGTGGTGCTGTGTAGTTTTGTCGTGTTGTGTCAGGTGTCTCTCACCGGTCCATATGACAGAGATGTTAGGCAGCAGGTCTTCTCCAACAGTCATAAGATAGGGAGATTTAGACACGTTGGGAGAGCATAACGATCCACAGTACTCTAGACAAATGGAGGAGAGAAAGAAAAGGATGGGGAGACTGTTCAAGCAGTCACCCACAGCACAGAGACTGCTAGAGACCACTAATGCCAGAGCTGGGATCTAACAGAAAAAAAACATTTTCCAGCAAAGATCCAGATCTTTACAGAGAGGGGTAAGTGGAATTAGGGGAGAGTGAGACAAATCCTGATAGATTAGTCTAATACACCCAACTTTAATACACACCTGTTGGACAGAACAGGAAGATAGGCGGTTCCCCCAGGAATTGGTAGATCTCATTGGCCACTGACACCTGGGCGTGAGCGAAAGAGGAGTAGGCTTGGCTGTCAGCCTGACACAAAGAGTGGTCAATGTCATCAAATAGGATAGCAAACGCCTGGCAACCCAGTTCAGACACCTGTAGAGAGGAGAGAGCGGCAGGCACTGGTCTTGGTGTGCGTGGGTGCATATATCTGTGAACAGGTTTTACCAAATAAATGAGGACAACATTCATTTGAAAGAATGCATTTTTGATTAGAATAATTTTGGGTTACATGTGAGGTTTAGGATTCATTGTAAGGGTTAAGACTGTTTTATGTTGGTTACGTTAGGGTTGGTTAAAATAGGACTTGATCATTTTGTATGTCCCCATTTAGGTATTACTGAGTTAGAAATGTGTGTTAGTGTACCTGTTGTAGCTTGCGTTTAAGCAACTTAATATCACTGGGAGATGAGAAGACAATGTCCTGACCGGGAGAGAGAGAGTAGACAAACCTTACACCTCTCTTCTCTGACTCCACTATCAGAGTACACAACTGACCTGTAGAACAGAGATTAAAACAGACATTAACGTAAGAGCCATGAAAGAAAGGTGAGATGGAAAAGTCAGAGTTAAGAGAGATAGGAGAGCTTATGGGCAAAGGCAAGATGGAAAGGTTAAGGTGATGGTATAAAGAGAGAGAATGGCAAAGAGAGAGCTCCTTTACCTTCTTCCTCAGGGGAGTAGACCTCTCTCCAGAGTAGTCTGTGTTTCAGATCGTCTTTGGGACCATACAGATAGGTGTTCAACCCCCATTTCTGCATCCTGACAGAGAGAGAAGAGAGAGAAAAGAGACATGGAAAAATAAAGACATGGTTGTAATGAGAGGGAGAGAGAGAATATAGACTACATGCAGAATTTTGCAAAGGTATTCTAAAAGTAAACAAAAACCCAAACAATACATGCAGCGCAGACCTAGGACTAATCATAAACAATCGCCAAAAATAAAAACACAATCTGGCTATTGCACAAACACTGCACTAGGCCCACAAAATGAGGTGGACATCTGAGTTGCAGGGCCAAAGACTGATCCGTGGGGTACACTAGTATTGAGAGAGTGTGGCGCAGACAAAGACCCGCTCCATGAAACGTGGTAGGATGCCAGGTAGGATGCAAACCAAAAGTGTGAAGAACCTGAGACTCCCAGCTCTGAGAGTGTGGAGAGGAGGATCTGGAGATTTAGTTTCAAAGGCAGTGAAAAGATCAACGAGAATAACAACAGAGGAAAGAGCGTTTGCTTTGGCAGTGCAGAGATCTTTTGTGACACAAAGAAGAGCAGTCTCGATTGAGTGACCAGTCTTAAAACCTGATTTGATAGAGTCAGATAAGAACAGAGTCAGTTAAAAATAGTCCACTCAAGCCTTTTCGTAAATACAATTAATTTTAAAAGCTACACCATCCTTCTTCCTTCACTTTTCCTGAATAGGCATATATTACGTTGTTCCGTTGTCAGAAGTCTAAACTCCCAAACCAAAAGCCATTTAGAGGCTATTTACAATGTTTTCACTACTTAATCTCTGAATGAATGAAGTCAATGGAAGAATGAGCGATACTCCCAGAAAAAAGATCAGAGCCTCTGTTGAATTTGAATGAACAAATGAAATACAAACGATTTACAAACAACGGATTTGCCAATTATACAAATATACAAACAATATAGGCTACTCACAGTTCAAGTTTTTCAATTGAATTTTCGCAGCTTTTGTTACCAAAAAAACAGCTTCTTATGTAGGCAAATTTATCAAATGCATTAGGCTAAATAATTCTAAACGAAATACAAACAACATTTTTGCACAAATGAATTGTTATTGAAACATAATGGAAACAATATCTTGAACAATTCACCAAACGTAGCCAATTACACTTTACTGTTTTTCAATAGGAGATATATAAAATATTTAACCTGTCTATTATCTTTCTAAATTGTAGCAGCTTTTGTTACCGAAAAAGAAGCTACTTATGTAGGCTAATTGATCAAGTATATTAAGCAAAACAATTATTTGTGAAAAGAAATACAAACAAAATAATTGTTAATAAAATATCAAACAATGTATTGGCCTAATTCCTCAAACCTCTGAAGCTGTGTGCTGACCGAGGGCCAGAAATAACTAATGAACATACAAGATTGATTGATGTGTAAATGCGTGGGTTATAACAGCCCACATCAATACAATGGAGAAATGACTGTTCTATATTTTATATGTAAGCTATGAAAGATTATATCATTTCTATGTTTGAATAATAATATTTTGTTCAATGGTCAAGAAAATCATTTGTATTTCATTTGTAAGTTCATTCAAACTCAACCAAAGCTCTGATCTTTTGATCCGGGAATCTTCCATTGAAGTAATTCATTCAGAGATGTTCACCTGGGTACCATTAGCGGCTACTTAGGTACCAACGCCAAGTGGCGTGTCCTTTTGGCGGATTAAGTAAGAAATGGGATAAAAAATAAACTGACGCAAACGCAGGACTTTGTCTGAAGAGAGGAGAGAGAAAGAGGTCAAGGAATCAGGCAGTTCACTGACCGTAGAGTTAGAAGCCTGAACAGGTAGAGAGAGTAGCAAATCTTGTTAACCATCATTTTGAAATGGTTGGCAAAGTGATCTACCAATAAGGAAGAAGGTGAAAGCAACAGCAGAATGGTAGAAAAAACTTTATATTAACAACAAAGACACCCGAGTGGGAGACTATGGCCATCCTCTCTATTCTTCCTCACCTAACTCCCACAGAACAACTCGGCACAACATCTTCTACAACAACAAGGATTAAATAGGCTATGTGAAAAAGACTGCACTCAATTTCAGTACATCAAGCAAACAAATACCAGTAACAACTTAGGAAAACACAAAATGTATTACAATTCTTTAGAAGCTGTAGTGCCAGAACACAGAAGAAGCAGTGTAATTATTTTAAATGTTACAGTAGGCCTAAAATGCTGTGTGAATGCTATGTATTGTACTACACACTCTTTATCTGTCTTTCTCTCTCTCCTTCACCACCCCTCACCATACATGTTTTTAGTCTGTGGGGGAAGGGTTCTCTCCTGCACACATTTCACTCGCATGCGAGTGGTGGTTAAGTTGCCCCCGCTTCTGCATCCTCTACACATTCAACATACTAAACACCCACCCCCAACGCACACACATACCCACACAAAAACACACCATGAACAACCAGTACAGTATCTCTCCAGTCAAGACTCAATCTCCTCAGCAAAAAACAAGGCTCCAATATTCTTTCACAACATTACTTGAACTCCTTTTTGGATATGACCATTAATACATAGCATATTTATAAAGCCAAAAAAGACAGAATTGATTCCCAAACATAATAATATTTTTGGGGAGAACGATGGGAGTTTTTTTAAATTGTGGCCTCCAGGTCCTCTGTTCTTGAAAGGCTATAAATGGGCAAAATACTAAAATTTAGATTAGATTGGTCTAATCAACAACATCCAAATATAGTTCAGCTCGAGAAAAAGTGTTCTGAGCTGGAGGAAAGCAACCAGAAGCTGCTAACTAAAGCAGCTGAAGGGCTTAAAAAAGAATACCAAACCAGACGCTGTCCACAACGCACTTGCTTAGAGACGTAAATGTGACAATGTCATAATTAAGCCTGTCTTTCCATTCTATTGTCTGAAGTTGTGCAAGAGTTTGCCTACATTTTCTTATTGCTTTGTGTCAGTGCCTCAGAGTTTTAAACATTTACATTAGGATTTTTCCCACTTAATAACACACCATAACACATCATGAAAGAGTAAAGTCTTGTAATATTACCAACAAGACCTTACTTAAATCAGTTAGGCCACCAAACTGGATGACTAAACGGGGAGTGGGACACTGATTAGAGAGACTAACAAGAGGACAAATGTCTACCTTAAAAGAGCTACAGGCGTTTATGGCAAAGACTGGTCAATGTGATGACAGTATTTTCAATGTTTGGTAGGGTGGCAAGAAAAAATAAACAACAAGAAAGCTCATCTTGAATCCAGTTCAGGTATGCATGTAATCATGTCCAAAACATCCAGTGGAGTGGCTAAAAAATTGTGAAAAGTGAATGTCCTTGAGTGGCTTACATATAACCGCAACCTAATCCAATTCAAATCTGTAAAATCCTTTAGACAGTTTCATTTTCATACACAAAATGGGGGTAAACATTGTTTGATGCCATATGCACCAAACTGAGTACTCACCACTGGAAGAGCACCTTTCTCTGTTCCATAGACCAGGGCCTCCCATAAAAGCCTAACATGCACACACACACAAATGCACAGAAAAATAAAAAGTTAATGATAATCAACTAAACAAAGCCATCATATAAATCACACAATCTATTCATATTAGTACATTATTTGTTTCACATGCCTGTATAAGTGGCCATATTGATAGTTAACCTGGTAACAGCTGTCAGATATCTTCACTGTGTTTCACTTTCACTTTTATTTATTTTTTAATTCTTTTATCAAGCTTTTGACTACTAGGATACCCTGCCGCCCTTACGACTAGGATTCTTTTACAAAATGGTCTGACCAGCATTACATTAAATTAAAGAAAAAGTGAGCTGAGCTGATCCGAACACAAACGTATGGCTTAAAACATAAACCTCCTAAACCCTGACTAGAATGTTTCATGGTGATGGAACACCAGCCCACTAAATGAATTGGAAAAGAAAAGGAGGTTTATTCAAACACAAATGTGCTGCCTGTGGCTCTAAACCTAAAGAACACTGGATATTCACTGGAAAATTCACTTCCATTCATCTGCATACACTTCCATTCATCTTATGCATTCCATTCATCTGCATAAACTAAAATGAAAAAAATGCTAATAGTTGAGAGCATAAACAGCTACTTTGTTATGGCTAGTCAAGTGTGATATGCCTACAGTACTTACACACTTCTATTCTATGTGGAGTTTTCTCCTTTAAAGCTTATTCTTTATACTTTCCTGTAGTTCAAGTGAGTGGGGCTCAGAAGGACTCTCATGTAATTTGTATTGAATTCCAGCAGTGTCTCCATCTGGTGGACGTTTAGTAGAAAATCAGTATTACCCTGTTAACACTAGAAGCGCCGGAGCGAGCAAATTTTACACAGTAAAGAGGAAAAAATGTTATCTTCGCTCTTGATCAAATTCCAGAAACCTGCTTTTTGGACTTTTCCTAAATATGTGTGTTTTATCACCCAGTATTTTTACATTTTCAAAATCACACCGGGAAAAGCTGGTTTAAGGCTATTTCATTCCTGTTCAATGTTAAATGTTTGCCCGGTGCGCGTTCTGACATTTTTATTCCAGCATTCCATGGTTGCAATTCTCTTTTCTATAAGCAGATGTCGCAAGGGCTCCCGTATATGAGTCTTCTGTTATTTTGAAAAAAAAATCTTTATAGTGTATAAATATATAGAACAGGGGTATTAAATTAAAATGTAGAAAGGTCCAGCTAGACCAAATAACTTCAAGCAAAGGACATGTGTACCGCACGCATACGCAAAATGTGGAAGCGTAAACGCAAATTTTCAGCTGCAGCAGACAGAGGGAGTTGAATTTCTCCTGACGTAATAACCCTAATAATATTACATATGAAAATATTAAAAGTCCACTGAGTAGTCTAAAGTATTTGATTGACACAGACATCTGGACAAACATTTGAAAACACACAGAAGCGGGAGCTGAGTGAAATAATGCAGAAAAGCTCACATTCACAGATGCCGAACTAAAAGCATTTGTGGGTCTTATTTATTTCAGAGGTGTTGCTGGCAGTAAAAGCATGAAACTCTATGATTATTGGTCGGCCGAAATGAAAATCAAAAAATCTGAGATATCTCGGCTTTGATGACAAGACCACAAGGACTGCCCGTCTTGTGAATGATACATTTGCGATGATATCGGAGGTATTCGATACGTTTGTGAAAAACAGTGCAGTGAGAACATAACTGTAGTAGATGAACAAGGCGCGGTGGCGCTTTACACAATACATGGCCAATAAACCGGACACATTTGTCATTCAATTCTGAATAGCTGCCAACAAAATACATGTTGAATGCACAACGCAATTTATGGAGAGATGAAAGTAGCAGACAATATTGTTATGCGTCTGCGAAAAGGAGATGTAAAGTCAGCGTTTAATGTTCAAGGAACAAAACTTGTGAGCTCTGCCAGACGTGTTAGCGACTTGATTTAAGACCAAATCTATTGATTCGCGAGACAAGCTCCTTGACATTAGCAGTTCAGTTGCCAAATAGGTTATATTATGCTTGGTGCGACTTTTGTTCCATGTTTTTAGGTTTGATTCCAGTGCAGAGAGAACATAACTGTAAATTAACAACGTTTCCCCATCAAGGCGCAGTGTTGCGTTACACAATAAATGGCCAATAAACCAGACATATTTCGCCTTAAATTCTGGGTAGCCGCAAACAAAAAATACATGTTGAACGCATATACACAACCCTTCTTATGAAAAGATTAAAGTAGGCCGGCTGGTCAGCGGACAATATTGTTATGCGTTTGCGAAAAGGAGATGTAAAGTCAGCGTTCAATGTTCAGGGAACCAAACTTGTGAGGTCTGCCAGACATCTTAGCGATTTGACTTGAGACCAAATCTATTGATTCGCGATGCGGTCTTTAGATGGGGCATGGGTGCATTCTTTACTAGCTCAAGCAAAGAAACAAAGAAACCCTGAGCACAATGCAATTCCCCTAGACTAACCTATTAGAGTATCCACTAATTACACACACCCATTCGCTTGTCATTTACATATCAGGTGATTTTAAATGAATGTTTCAAACATTGTAATTTGAATAGCTCCTCCTTCTCCTGCCTATTGTGTAGTAGGGAGATGATTGAAAATTAAGGTTAAGCTATTATGTAAAACTCATTCTATAGATTTTATAATGCGTTATTTGCCACTTTTTAGTGTACAACATAATAATAATACATATAGCTGCAAGAAGCAATTTGGGTTACTTCGAAAATTGGGGACAATTGGAAAATTGCGGAAGCGTGAAAGCAAATTTTAAGTTGTAGCAGACAAGAGGAATCGAACCATGGGTTTACAATCAGTACACTCTAACCACTGCGCCACCGGCAAAGTTATTAACATAAGAATCTCGGAATGTTTGGTATTTACCCAATTGAAAATATACATGAAAGAGGGTTAGAATTATGTTCTTACTTAGTTCTTTTAAATGTGACTTGTTTTATTTAGTGATATTTGGGTTTTGTGAGCAGGTCAATTTATTGTGAAATTTAAAACATAACACGGACACTGGCCATAGATCGACAGTAATGTGAAGGCGCAAGACAATCTCCTTGACATCACCAGTTCAGTTGCCAAAGTCATTTTGACTATATATTTTCTTCCTTGCTATTTGTATTATTCCACCAATGTTTTGAAACTGCAATGTTGAGCACAATATTATATTGCATAAAACCAAGCAAGACCAGCATCTTTACACATTGTAGTCACATTGTAAAAGCGCCATCTAGCGACCATTACGTGTCAGTAAATACGTCCCTGTCTGTAGACTCGGCGCTTTAGGGGGGTAACAATGACTCGGTGCATCTAGTGTTAACTTCGAACTGATGTTTTATTGGTTGCTGTCGTAATTCCCCTTAGGAAATGTTTAGTCGATACATTAGCTGGGTGGAGAACTTCGGCGCTGGCTACCTTGTTCTTTTCTCAGTTTGTGCCTCGGAAAGCTTTGCTGGTAAGTTATATTTTTTACATATAGTTCACAATAAGGGTACACACATGTCATGTAATGTGTTACATTTAAATACATTTACATTTATTTACATGAGAATACTGTCATCATTAAACTAGCAATGAGAACCTAGGGTACTTTCCATTATCACAGCTATTTTGTAGCCACATCTGTCAGTATTACTAATTCATTGTTTTTTTAATTGATGTTTGTCAATTTTATATACAAGCTATATACATAGCTATATACATAGCTTGCATTTGTATGCATATGCCCTCAGTAACAAAATAATACACAACACCATCATTGCCATTCATCAAACCCATTGTTCAACCAGATACACAGGAGCACGCACCCGATCTTGACAGTAGAGCTTTTCACTTCCTGCCCAAGAACGATGTCCATGCAGCTCAGGAACCTGACAGGGCAATGCCAGCAGTTCACCATAATCCCCATGTTCACTTTACTTCTGCTCAGTCGATCCACTCCCCCTTTGACAGAGACTTATCATGGCCACCAACTGATAAGAGGGCTGGTATAAATGACAATGTGAGGTACTTGGTACGCAAAGAACTTGTGAATTCTAGCCACATCAAGTTCAACGATCTCCCAGAAAATTATTTGGCATGGAAGTCCTCATTTCTTAATGCCACCAGAGGACTGAACCTAACTGCCCGTGAAGAGCTTGACCTCTTAACCAAGTGGTTAGGAAAACAGTCATCAGTGCTCTGCTACAGGCTTAGGAATGGCTTGGGATCGCCTAGAGGAGTGCTATGGCTCCCCTGAGGTGATCGAGAGAGCCCTCTTTCAGAGGATAGAGAACTTCTAAAACCCACCACAAGGACCCCTTGAAGCTCAGGGAGTTGGGAGACCTGTTAGGGGAGTTAATCAGCCAAATCTGAAGGCTACTTGCCTGGGCTCTCGTGTCAACCCCATTGTTGAGAAGTTGCCACTTAGTCTGCAAGAGAGGTGGCTATCTCAAGGCTCTCAGTACAAAGAACACTACTGTGTCTCTTTTCCCCCTTTTGCATTCTTCACCAACTTCATTTGCAGTGAAGCGTGCAGAAGAAACAACCCTAGTTTCACTCTCTCAACAGTTGCTACAGCCCCATCAAAGCCTGAACGAGACAATAAGGGATCAGGATATCCCGTCTCTGCTCACAAGACTGAAGTCACAATTAGCTTCTCAGTCAGACAGTTCAAGCAGCAAGCCGATTGACATTGACAGACAATACCCTATCCACCAAAAACCTTGTCCCCTAAAAAAGTGTATAGGGTTTCGGACCAAGCCTCTCGATGAGCGCAAGGCCTTTCTTAGAGAATGGGGTATCTGCTTCAGGTGTTCACATCCACTACTCACATAGCGAAGAACTGTGGGACAGCTTTGAAATGCATGGAATGTGAAAGTGACGGTCACATTACAGCTCTTCCCCCTGGACCCCCACCATGGAACATGAGTGACACCCACTCAGAGCATGGCGGGAAGGGTGAAGGAGAGACTCATCTCCCATTCAACACAGCTTGGGACTCAGCTGCGATCTTAAACATGACATCTTCACGTTCAGGGTGGCCACAATGGAGAAACATTTCACCCGTAGAGGCGGTCTAGCAAGGGTGAACAGTCGGTTAAACCCACTTGGACTTGTTGCACCGGTTACCATTCAAGGCGAGTCCCTGCTACGAGAACTCACCAGCAATAAGGCTCTCGACTGGGATAGCCCTCTTCCGGAAGAAAGGGAAGCCAAATGGAGGATGTGGAAAGACTCCTTACAAGACCTGAGAAAATACAGAGAGCTTACACCCGTAACACCCTTCCTACCGCCCAAATGAAAGAGTTCCACATTTTCTCAGATGCCTCTGTGAAAGCCATTGCTGCTGTAGCTTATCTCAAGGTGATCAACAGTGATGGAGAGGGCCATGTAGGATTTGTCCTTGGAAACCCCTTGGCTGGCCACACTATCCCAAAGTTGGAACTAAGTGCTGCTGTATTGGCAGTGGAAATGGCAGAACTGATAGAGAGCGAGCTAGACATCAGTGCAGACACATTTCAGTTCTACACAGACAGCAAGGTTGTCTTAGGATACATATACAACCAGACAACGCGGTTCTATGTGTATGTTAGCAACAGAATTCAGCATATTAGGAAGTTCACCAAACCTGAGCATTGACACTATGTCTGCACTACTCGGAGTCCAGCAGATCATGCCACTCAATCTGTACCTGCAGCCAAGTTAACCAGCAGAACATGGCTCAGTGGTCCCCCGTTCCTGTCTCTACCCAAAAGAGCACCCACATCAGAAGAGGAGTCATACAAACGAATCAACCCAGATTCTGACACGGAGATGCGTCCAACATTCAATGCTGAATACAGTCCTTCATTAAAATCTAGGATCCCATCGTTTCGAGCAGTTCTCTTCCTGGAAGTCTCTGGTGCGATCAATAACATCCCTGACACACATTGTTATCTCTAGTAGAAGTGCAGTGAAGGCCAAAAATGAAATGTGTAGTGCCTGGCATCAATGCAAGGGACCTCACACAGCAGAAGAACTATCCAAAGCTGAAACTCTCATCATCAGGTGTGTGCAAAGAGAGACCTACAGAAAAGAACTCACCTGCCTGGCTCCTGGAAAGGACATCTCAGGACAGCCCTCTGAAGCTAAAGAGGGCCTTCTGAGAATAGGAGGCAGGTTCAACCATGCGGCACTTGATACAAGAGAAAATCCCAGTCTCATCGCAAAACTGCTCGTGAGCCATTACCACGAAAAGGTCAAACACCAAGGTTGTGTCTTCACGGAAGGGTCTGTCCGTATGGCAGGGTTCTGGATTGTTGGGGTCAAGAAATGCATCAACAGTATCCTCCACAAATGTTTTATATGTAAAAAAACTGCTGTACAGAAGATGGCAGACCTGCCCTCTGACCGTTTAAGCACAGAGCCACCCTTCACCTACATAGGACTACATGTGTTTGGTCCTTGGGCTGTCACCACAAGACGAACGCGTGGGGGTCAGGCTAACAGCAAAAGGTGGGCTGTACTTTTTACTTGCATGAGAACTTGTGCCGTTCACATAGAACTCATCGAGGCAATGCACACGTCAAGTTTCATCAATGACCTGCAGTGATTCTTCGCTCTGTGAGTACCTGCTAAGCAAATCCGTTCTGACTGTAGAACCAACTTTGTAGGCGCCTGTTGCATATGTTTCTCACCAATACTGAGGAGCCTAACGTCAGAAAGCAGGTGGGTGAAGAAGGCTGCTCCTGGGTCTTCAAGCCTCCTCATTCCTCATTTTGGGAGTGAATGATCAGCATTTCCAGACGCATACTTGACTCCATGCTCAGCCAAACCAGCACCTCACGCCTCACTCATGAGGTTTTGTCTACATTGATGGCAGAAGTCAAGGCCATAATAAACGCCAGGCCGCTCATACCCATCTTGTCAAACCCAGAGTCTCCCTTTCTCCTGACCCCTGCATTACTCCTGACACAAAAGGGGTGCACTTCTCTTCTTCCTCCGGGAACCTTCGACTGCAAGGGCCTCCACCGCCAGCAATGGAAACAGGTGCAGCATCTGGCTAACACCTTTTGAGACAGATGGAGATGGGAGTACCTACCGACACTTCAGAGCCGTAGCAAGAGGCAGGACATACGGCCCAATATCAAGTTAGGTGACCTGGTCCTGCTTAAAGACAACAAAGTAAAGCGGACAAGTGGCCTATGGCTCTGGTTACAAAGCATTCCCTGGCAAAGATGGAAAGGTCAGGAATATCGAACTCAAGGTAACGAGATCTGGGTCAGCCAAAACCTTCTTGAGGTCCGTCTTTGAGAC
>JACXGK010004926.1:13443-35679 GCA_016801125.1 Novumbra hubbsi
AGGAGGGGAGACAGGCCGGAGGGGTCCGGCAGACTTCCTGGCGCCGGACACAACAACACCATTCTCAACTCCCTTGGAAAAGGTCACCAGATGGTTCACCCCAGGGCTGGGGGCTGCCCACGAGACGGACACTCAGAAAACACGCGCAGCAACTTCTATGCAATTAACTGTGTGTGCGCAGCAAATTACATGCATTGACTGTGGGGGGAAGTGGCTACATAAACGAGACAGATCTCCGGGTGCGCATTCGTAATAAAGGTGTATGATTTGGGAAGACTTGAACGGCGTGGACATTCTCTGATTTGCAACCCGGGGGAAACATTAGGTTCCTACACAATCCTTCCCAAGAGTGCTGAGGAAATAGACTGTTTTTCAGGCATATAATTGTTATAGTTATTCAGGAGGTGGTATGTACTCTATACCAGATGGGGAGTGTCATGTAACTTTGTATTGAACTATGGAACTTTGGCGCTGGCTACCTCTTTTCTTTGTTGGTGCCTCGGAAAGCTTCGCTTGTAAGCTATATTTTTACATATAGTTTACTATAAGGGTACACACATGTAATGTGTTACATTTAAATACATTTATGTTTATTTACATGACAATACTGCCGACATTAAACTAGCAATGAGAACCTACGGTACTTTCCATTGTCACAGCTATTATGTAGCCTTTCCGCCTTCATCTGTCAGTATTACTAATTAATTGTTTGTCAATTTTATATACAAGCTATATGTATAGTATTTACATGTGGCATTTGTATAGTTGTATGCTGTTCGAGTAGCAGTCAGTAATTGCTATGTTTTGGTACCTATTCAGTTTAAAAAAATAAATCCTTCCAGAAGATCGGAGGCCTGTGGGCTATCTGTCATTTTGTGCACACACACATTGAGGACAGAATAAGGACCTCCAAACAATGAAATCCTTAAATCTACCGGGCTTGTCTATAACCGCAATCCCTATCACACCAAAACAACTGTAACAATCAATTTGATGTCTAAATTTCTTTAAAATGGGGCAATAAGATAGAACCTGTTATTCAGGTGCATCTCAGAAATATTTTATAATATTGAATAAAATTATTCCGTAATAAAAAATAACCTTGCCAGCTCTGGGAAGTTGGCTGGTCAATCAAGCACAGTAATAGCATGGGCAGCAAACCAGTTACCAGCCTTTTGGCACTGTGGGTAGGTGCCAAGTTCTAATGGAATAGGAAATCAGCATCTCCATGAAGCTTGTCAGCTGATGGAAGCATGAAGTGCTCTAAAATGTCCTGGTAAACACCACACTGGCGAGTATAATTTTTTTTGGGTTCAGGCGCTAGAAAAAGAAGCTGTCTTGCTGTCCCTTCAATCAGTTGGACCTGCCGTGCGTCCCGGTCGTGCTTGTGCATAGTACTTAACATTAATTGCGTCTGTTCTGAACTTCTGTGAAAGATAGCAATAATGAAGTTGTTCCAAGAACATGGCTGGAGTTTATTAATGAGGGGTTTATGTTTTGCAATTTCTGTTGTGTCAACGCAAAGGAAACGTGCAGAAGCAATTCATTCGTTGTTGGCACTACAACCATGAAACTGGAGAACATCCTACTTCACAAGTGCTCACTATGTCACCGTGAAGTCAGACGTCAGGGCACAGTTCCTGCTTCTCCAAGCTACCCCATCAGTACAGGCCCTCGCTACCGCTATGAAAAGGACCATAAGGACCATCTTTGAACCGCACACGCCATAGCCGAGAAAGCAAGACCCTATTTGGATTTAAAATTGATGTGCGATTAAGTTAAATTTAAGATGTTGTGTTTTATAATACAAAATATTACCCAGTACCCTTCAAAGATCACGTTATCCACCTTGTTAATTTTGTGTAATTGTTTTGTTAGCTATTTGATCCCTGTAGTATTGTTAATACTTTTTAGCTAAGAATTAATATTTATTCATATTTGTTTTATAATAATATTAAGTCCTTAATAAATAATCCTTCTTGCACTTAAAGGCGAATAGGCCTACCAATTTATGAATTCCAATGTGATATACTTTAGTGTTGAGAAAGTTTAATTAATATTTCTGCATACAGTTAATATTACTACCATTATTACTGCACATTACAATATTGTTTGAGAATCACATGCAAGACCAAGATGACATACTAAATATTACTAATAGCAAATTGCAATAGTAAAAAGTTTTTTGGACGGGAAAGTCTACTCCTTGTTGATCTCCCTGAAGTTCTTTAATTGGCTTGGCTTGACAATCCTTTCAAGGCTGCGGTCACCCCTGTTGCTTGTACAAATTTTCATACCACAGCATACCAATCAACTTCTCATGGATAAAATTAGATACAACACTCTGTGAACAGCCAGCCCTTTCAGCAAGGACCTTCTGTGGCCTCCCCTCCTTGTGGAGAGTGTCAATGAGTGTCTTCTGGACCACTACTAAGTCAGCAATCTTCCCATTGATTACGATTGTGTGTACTGAACCAGACTAAGATATTGAAGGCTCAGTTAATTTGCTTATTAGAGTTCTTCTTAGGTTCACATTTCTGTATTGTAATTGTTTTATTCTAATATTTTGAAATACATGTTTGATTTCCATGAGCTGTAAGCAAATCATCAAGATCAAAACAAAAAAGGCTTGAAATGTTTTACTTTGTGTAATGAATCTAGAATACAGCCATGGCCAAAAGTGTTGAGAATGACACAAATATTGATTTACACAAGGTTTGCTGCTGCAGTGTTTTTAAATATTCTTTGTCAGATGTTACTATGGTATACTAAAGTATAATTACAACCCTTCCACAAGTGTCAGAGGCTATTATTGACAATTACATCTTGAGGATTGATCACAAGTTCTTAATGGGATTAAGGTCTGTGGAGTTTCCTGGCCATGGACCCGGTGTTGGACATCGATGTTTTGTACACCGAGCCACTTAGTTTCACTTTTACCTTTAGGGGGATGTTTTGGTACCATTCTTTTTTCATGGCTGTGTTCTTAGGCAAAATCGTGAGTGAGCCCTCTCCCTTGGCTGAGAAGCAACCCCACAATGAATGGTCTCAGAGTGCTTTACTGTTGGCATGACACAGGACTGGTGGTAGCGGTCACCTTTTCTTCCCTGGACAAGCGTTTTTACGGATGCCCCAAACTATCAAACAGGGGATTCATCAGAGAGAATTACCTTACCCCAGTCCTGAGCAGTCCAATCCCTGTGGGGTTTGCAGAATATGAGTCTGTCACTGATGATTTTACTGGAGAAAAGTGGCTTATTTGCTGCTCTTCTTGACACCAGGCAATCCTCCAAGATGCACTCAAACCTGCCTGCTGCCATTCCTGGTGCTTGCTGGATTTTCTTGGGCGTCCTGAATCCATCTTCTCTCCTTGAAGTTCTTGATGATCCGATAAAAAGTAAATTGAGGAGCAATCTTACTAGCAGCAATATCCTTGCCTGTAAAGCCCTTTTTGGTCAAAGCAATGGTGAGGAAGAACAATTATGTCAAGCTTCCAGTCTGTTAATCTGACTCAATCAGCATGACAGAGTGATCTCCAGCCTTGTCCTCGTCAACACTCTCACCTGTGTTAACGAGAGGATCATTGACATGATGTCAGCTGGTCCTTTTGTGGCAGGGCTGAAAGCAGTGGAAATGTTGTGTATGCGATTAACGTCATGTTCATGGCAAAGGGGGACTTTGCAATTAATTGCAATTAATCTGATCACTCTTCATGATATTCTGAAGTATATCCAAATTGCCATCATAAAAACTGAAGCAGCAGACTTTGTGAAAATTTATTTATTTTGTCATTCTCAAAAGTCTTGGCCACGGCTGTATATGAAGGTCCTTTTTTATTGGAATTACGGGAAAAAAATTAACTTTGCCACAATATTCTATTTTGTTGAGATGTACCTGTGACTGCTATTTCTACCCTGCTTTGCCTATCCAAAGGTTTTTGAAAGGACAATAAATTAGGGATTACTTTTAGATTCAAAGTTAAGTTTAGGCATTATGGTTCAGTTTAGTTAACACCCAAAAGTTAGGTTGTTTATGGTTACTGTGAGGTTTAGGGATAGGTAACCGGGAACATACGTTTCTGTGTCAGGGTTAGGTGTACGTCCCGATAAGAATAAAAAGAGAAACATGTGCGTGTCTGTGTGTTTGCCCGCAAAAGGTTACATTTTCTCAATATTGCTAAACATGTATAGCTAATCATCATCAGCATCATCTTCTGTATGTATTTCTCAACAATGCTCCATTGAGGCTGTCTCAATATCTATAGCCACATGCACTAGAGAGACACCAGCGAGTGGCTAGGGTTACTGGCTGGCTGACGAATACACCAATAATAAGAAACATTACTATTAATAAATATTATGATGATTATCATTTTTGTGATGATGAATATAACAATGAAGATCTAATGATCTCTGTCTAATGATCCTCTCTCAGGTTATACCTTACTGATCACATGGTTACAAATGGTATCGCATTCTAAACGAGATAAATAAGACCTTTTTCCCTACATGATAATTATGATCAAATGTATATATTTATTTATCTGTGAAAATCGAACATCATACCTTCCACAACCCCGCAAAGGAACTCGCAGCTAGCGTCCATATTTTCTATATGTCGCCGATTCCACCGAGCGCCAAGCTGCCCTCAATCAATCCAGCAGTGCGGAGAAGATGCCAAGCCTACCCAACGTCTTCCCGGTGCTTTTTTTTTGTTCAGAAATCTGGGGTAGTTCTCAACCATACTTTCCCTTTGCGCCACCACGGCTGGCTGTGCCTGCTGTAACATCTCATGCACAAGCGCACACGACTCATGGAAGGTGTGTGAACTGTATACTATATTCTCGTGTCATATGATATCGTTATACAACTGTGTTTTTTATACAACGTTACTTATTTATACTAGTTATGTATACGAGTTTTGTCTAATTGATTCAAACAAGCAGAATACACATACATTATTTTATAATGTTTTGCACATTGAGCTGTTTCCAGGAAACACCGCACAACGGACTGGGCTGCTGCGCAATTCTGAGGATGTTTACGGTAATGGAACGAAAAATCATTGTGGAACAGTGGTCATGATCAGCTAAATTCGGGTGTGCAAACGCTGTCTGTTGACCCATTTGAATGTTTTGACATTCCGGGATAGAGTAATACTTATTACTTGCCTAAATGTTATGCTATACGATGCTTACGAATAATCTTGATTATTTCAATGTTTAGGCAACCATACTTAACTGGACACGTTTGTTGTCGTTGTTGTTGTCTTGGCAACAAGGGCACGTTTTTGACTGGGGTATGCACATTTGAGGGTTTGAGAGAAGTGTTACTTTCTACTGATTACTATTGCTATTCGAGTAATTTTCAGAAAGCATACTTAGTAAGCGTTGAGTGTGATGGTGCGATTATTTCCAGGAACGACAAGCTTGCAGAGCGCTAGTTTTCGGTGCCACCGGGCATTTTCTGCTAGAATACTGATGATGTGTGGTGGACGGATAGGCGTTAGGTCATAAGTTTAAGCATGAATGCATATTGATGTGACGGCTTGGTTGAGGTTATGGTAATGTTTAGGGTTGGGATTAGTAAAAGTAGGATTTTTTTAAGATTAATCAACGAATTATTAGATTTAGGGTACATTTCAATTACATTTAGCTGTGAATACATTACGGTTTGGGTTTTAGGATTACTAAAAGTTGATTTATTTTAATGGCAATCATCTTTGGTGGCCCCAAACAGATAGATGACTAATGTGTGTGTGTGTTCTTTGTGTTGGGTCCTAGAATGCCTCCAAAGAAGAAAGGGGATACTGCCCGTAAACAGGATGAAGTCGGAACTGGAGGAGAGGGCCCAGAAAACCCAGAGTCTGACAGAGGGAACCTGCTACAGAGAGAGTGAGATATGTCTGTTTGTCTGACCGTCTGTTTTTCTGTCTGTTTTCATGTGAATAGTGTGAGAATACTGCACGTTCTGTAACCTGCAGGTATGACAAGCTAACGGACACCTTAAACAACCTCAAGAGGAATGTGGAAAAGTTGTATCCTTTAAATCATTTTATTTCTTTTGGGACCTAACTGTCAATCAAAGCAATGATCATTCCAAGAACACCATTAGAGACAGGTCTGCTAGGTGTGTCGTCTGCCTTAATTGACAATTTCCTTTATGGCTAGACTGTTCTGAAATGTTGTAATATGCAGTGATATGAGTGAAATGAGTGATATGCAGTATTTTTGCTACGCCATTCGAAAAACTGACCATTGTTAAGTATGGGGGTCAATTGAAACTGAAGTCAACTAATCCTGGAATGACTAATTCCATTGCTGAAAACCTTTTTATAAATAGCTCTTAGGCCTGTACATGTGCTTTCTTGAGCAGGGGGACCTTGCACGCGCTGCAGAATTTCAGTCCTTCACGGCACAGTGTGTTACCAATTGTTTTCTTGGTGACTATGGTCCCAGCTGCCTTAAGATCATTGGCAAGATCCTTCCGTGTAGTTCTGGGCGGATTCCTCACTGTTATCATGATCATGATAACTGCACAAGGTGAGATCTTGTATGGAGCCCCAGATCGAGGGAGATAAACTTCTCACCAAGCTGCTTGTTGCCCATTCCAGCCTTGGTCTGCAATCTTGTCTCTGACATCCTTGGACAGCACTTTGGTCTTGGCCATGGTGGAGAATTTGGAAACTGATTGATTGCTTCTGGGGAAAGGGGGCCTTTTATACAGGTAACAAACTAAGATTAGGAGCACTCCCTTTAAGAGAGTGCTCCTAATCTCAGCTCATTACCTGTATAAAAGACACCTCGGAGCCAGAACTCTTGCTAATTGATAGGGGATCAAATACTTATTTAACTGAGTAAAATGCAAAAAAAAATGCTTTGTTATTGTTATTCTCTCACTGTTCAAATAAACCTACCATTAAAATTATAGACTGATCATTTCTTTGTTAGTGGGCAAACGTACAAAATCAGCAGGGGATCAAATAATATTTTCTCCACTGAATGTTGTTTGGGATTTGTTTTCTCCCTGCGATAGCTGTAACTCCTCAAATATACTACTTTCTTAACTGCCCTTAATTTCTGCTGCACTACCAGACGGTGTGAGAACGAGTTCTTACAGAATGAGTCCAATCAGACTCGCATGGAGAGTGTAAGTTACTGTCAACATTCACATGCTGGTTTTTTTTTCTCCCTATCTCCCTTATATTTTTTGGCCTATGTCACTCTCATTTTCTTTTTTTTTTACTTCTTAACCTGATCACCTCTCCCTCTATTTCTCTCCCCTATCCCGCCTTTTTCTCTCACTCGTCACCTCTCCTTTTACCTCCCTCCCGCCCACTGCCCACATGAAGGTTATGCTGCCCTGGCCATAATACTTGTTGCCTACAACTATTATACAATACCATATTCGTATTTTATTTTACCCAGTGTCCCCACTATAACACATCATACTTCATCTCTCTCCTTCTCTTCCGTCCAAATGTCCTTTCCTCTCAGCAAGAGTACATGTCGTACATATACAAAAGGACACAGAAGCGTCAGAGTGCCATCATCACCCTTAGTGACCAGAACCGCCAGGAGCTGGAAGCCCTGAAGAGACAGAGGGAGGAAAGTTTAGAAAAATATCAGAAACAGGCCACAGGTGAGTCTGCAGGAAACACCAGAGGCCAAGAGGGTGAGAGCAGAGTCACCTATGTCCAAGCAAACCAATCACAGTCACGGTGTGTGATGGAACCATTCGCATACATTTTTGAAAGAAACTGTGAATTTAATACTACACAAGACAAACAAAACACGAACTGTACACGAAAAGTAAAGATGCTGGATTAAACAGCAAAAACATATCTAACTAAACAACAAACACACTATGAACACTTACAGATTAAACAGGTAGTGTATCCACAGAACAATGACAATAAACAAGACAGGACCGTGAACGGTGTGTGAAGAAACAAACAATAAACCACCCCGAGTGTGGCTAAAACCTAACTTAAGTAGGCTCCTCAATCAGAGGCAACTGGCAACAGCTGTCTCTGACTGAGGAGCCCACAACAGTGGCATAGAGGTGCCCAGAGGCACCTCCATGTGTCCTGCCCTGACTGCGAGCCCCGAGGCACAGATATGGTCAGGGGCCCCCAGCCAGGACATGACAAAACCCTAGTCCACCCAAACTCTAATCAGACCTAACCTTAACCTAATCTATCTTAACAGAACTGAAGAAGGAGATTCTGGAGAAGGAAAATGAACTTGCACTGTTAAATATTGAGATTGCTGAGCTAAGACAATTCAAGGTATAAAATGATCTACCCCTGTCTTAAACCTTCTCTTTCCCCCTCCACTCCAACATATTCTCTCTTGTCTTATTCTCCTCTGTTCACACACGACTGATTGAAAAGTTTTTTTATATACTAATTTTAAACATTTCTGATAGATTGCCCTGGAACAAATGAAATGACCCCTGCACCTTATTCTTTCCTTTCCAAAAAAGTTGAAAAGTATTGAATGTGTTCTATTCAAGAGACCTCTGCAACCATTCTGTTGCTCACTCAAAACCTACCTTTTCAACTTTTTTTAAAAGGTCTCTTATTTTACTCATAGATATACCTTTGAATGTTGTATTCTTATACAATGCAGTAAAACAATACTTGTCTTCTTTCTGATGTACTCGGTTTTGTTTGAAACATTTCTTTAAACAATTTGTGTATGAATAATATATTGTTTTTTAATTCTGTGCTGTAACGCAATGTGTGTGTATGACAGGGTCTTCAGCAACAGCAACTGGGACGTATAGCACAACTGGAGAAGGAGGTTACTAGTATGCACTGTGGTCATTCTGAATCCCTACAGGCCCTGATGGCTGGCTTTCTCAGTGAGAAGGAAAGGTGTGTGTTTGTTTCTGTTTGCTTGTGTGTGCAGACGTCTCTACATACCTCTTCACACTTCAAGATATATACCTATATACAGTGCCCTCGGAATGTATTCAGACCCCTTAATCTTTCACAAATTCTATTTTGGTATGGAGTTAAATTAATTTTTTGGGGTCACTTAGAAATATCCTTATTTTCAAAAGATAGGCTAATTGATCATCAGAAAACCCTTTTGCAATAATGCTAGCACAGCTTAAACTATTGTGCTGGTTAAAGAAGCAATAAAGCGGTCCTTCTTTAGAGTAGTAGTATCTGACGCATCTGCGATCTTTGTTATTATGGCTATTGCATGAGAGGAATAGCAAAGAAACTGAATATCTTGTACAACACTGTGTACTACTTCCTTTACAGACCAGCAAAAAGAGTAGGACAACAAGACAATATTTTGTTTAGAACAAAATTATTTATCAATTGTCAATGGAAACCAAAATCACTTGATTGAGAACTGGATTCAACCGAAACCCAAAGTAAACAATCGAATTCACAAGCTGATGATTTACATCATGACAACATATAATGTGACCCAGTAGTGTGTATGCCCCCCTCGTGCCGGTATGCACTTCCGACAACGTCTGGGCATGCTCATGACGAGACAGCAGATGGTGTCCTGGGGGATCTCCCAGACCAGGATGAAGCCATCAATAAAATCCTGGACAGTCTGTGGTGCGGATGCACCGATACATAACGTTCCAGCGGTTCTCAATTGCAGAATGTGAGGGCCAGTCAAATATTATAACTCAATGTTTTGAGCAGTGTACATTAGTGTTTAGTTTGAGAAACAGATGCTTCACAGGTTCTCAACTGGTAGCTTTATTAAAACCCTTAAAGGTCGTTTTGCGTTGAAAAGCGCACCCGTTACATTTCTATTCATATCTCCAGACTGGTTAAAGATAACATACTGGAAAAAGATGTTACGGGCAGATGTATCAAAGCTTAAAATGTTTCCAACAGAGCACTAAGAAGAACATTCGTGAGACGCAGACCAAATGAAATGATACTGTACGAGTGTTTGGCACGTAGAAAAATGCTAAGCATATACATCCCTAACACAAGCACATTCCCTAAAGATGAACATTTAATTTGGGCCTATTGCACAAGCACATCCTTTCACCTATAGCTCTGGCCTGTCTGGAAATCTTTAAAACTATTAAATATTCTTACAAAATAGATAACTTCGGCTATACAGATGTAGAATTATATCTGGGGGAATTATCTGGGACATAGTATCGCATGCCTCTGTATGGTTTGCTTGAAAACCTGCCTCTTCTTTAATGAGTTCAAGTATGTATAAATCTCTAAACTCTTGTGCCATTTAGAGATTATAGAGAAATGATTAAGGTGTGGAAACAAATAAAAATGTCTGTACTTTTAAGATGCATTTATTGATAATTCAATCAGAAAAGTTTGGTTGCATTATTTATGATCAGATTATTATAGCTTTAAAGCATGTGTACCACAGGATAGAAATACATGTTAAGGGTTTGAGAGCAAGGTTTAGCAGTTTGGCAATTTGCCACACACCACAAGTAGCAACAGTAGCAAATCATTTTAATGTCAAAAAGATGTTCTTCAATTAGAATCTTTTTTGGCTTTTTAATTGTGCACAGGCCTGTTTCCCTGCCATCCCACAAGTATTATTCTTTATAAAACAATTTTCTTCAACTGGATTTCAGTAGTTCATTGACATCCCATTAGACTGATTTTGGCAAAGGGTCATTTTAGTGGGGTTAGTACAGGACAATGTAATAATAACCCAAATATATTTGCGTTAGCCCAGCAATTTGAACAATCCCAGTTTTATTGCAATCTGTCAGATGGGCTTCACTTAAAAGCTTTTGGGCTGTCCAGTCATATCACAAAGAAAATGTGCACCAGTGTGAAGATCTACATGTATGTAATTGTATTATAATATTGTATTATTTATTATTGTAGTTATGAGGCACAGGCCAACAACAAAGTACAGGCCCTGACCCTCGCAGCTAACAGGGTGAGTAACAGACACGCTGGCCTTCGCACACACACTGTGATAGGATCAGCTTTCTGTTTTGAGACAGTTGGAAAAAACAAGACTGTACAAAAAGATGCAGTTTTGTTTAATTCATTTTGATTTAAAACTACTATTACAAATGCAAATAATACAGCGTTAACCAACCTTTTGCCGTATGAAACAAGAATTAAAGGATGTGCTACAGTTTGTACAAAAACAAACAAATTGGGTATATAACAGTATGACTGAACATACAGTACATGCAACTGACCTGAGCAGGAACCACCACTATAATATTATTTTTCTGCTCATGCGGAGAAGAAGACCACGAGAGGATTATGCTGTGATAACACAACTAGGTGTTATACATTCATGTGAAAAGATTAGGACATCCAATGAAAGAAACGGAGAGTTCTGGAATGGCCAAATCAAATCCTATTGAGATGCAGTGGGGTGATTGGAAATGGGATGAGCATGCAAGAAACACTTCAAACATCAAACGGCTGTAAACATTCAGCATTGAGGAGTGGGAAAAACGCTCTCCCAGTTGATGTCAGAGGCTTGTAGACAGTTATTGGAAACAAATGATTATTTCAGCAAAAGGGGCCAATACCAGCTATTTTCCTCAGTAGAAAATGGCATCTTTGTAAATCTTTTGTCAAATAAATGACATCATGTTTAAAATGTAATTGTATTTGGTTCAGAAACATCACCTTTATCTATAGATATTGTTTGAAAGAAGATCAAATATTGATATTTAAATTTTTCTTAAAAAATGATTTGACTGTATAATGAATAATCACAAAGGTAAGGAAGATGGAGGTAGTCAGTTTATCCCAGTGCTGCCAAGGTGTACAAATATGCACTAGAGCAAGTCACTTAACCCACCTGTATTTTACCTCTCCTCTCTTCTCACTCCTGTTCTCCCTTTTTTCTTCTCTTCTCTTTTTCTTCTCCCCAAATAGGAGGCATCTTGTTGCCTGTTGTCACACACTAGAGAGGTGTCCTTAGAGAACCAGCATCTGAGAGAAGAGCTGCAGCATCTGATCCAGGTCTAGTCTTCAATAGAATTACATAAAGAACACAAATAGAAATTCATAGGATCTTTGTGTGGACTTTTCTCTGTGTCCCGTTGCTCTTTAGGTTTCTTTCATATAGGTTCCTTCATCAGGTTCCTTCATCATATAGGTTTTCAGGCAGTTACTGTAAAGCATTTCAAATGGCACATGTAAAAAGGGGTTTATAAATTGTATTAATTGGTTGATGAATTCATTTACCCAGAGAGCCCACTCACTGAGGGACCACCAGGATCAGTTACAAGCCCAGAGGCAGCAGCTCCTGCTGGAGAGGGATTGCATCAGGGAGCTGAGGTGCCTTAGAGTCAACCCTGGACCGCCTGAACCAGGGACCCACATTCAACCGCTAGGGGATGATGAGGGAGGAGAGGACACAAGAACCCACAACACAGCAGATATCTAAAAGATAGAGAGAAGCAAATGCATCTTACACACTTTGTGGCACTTCCGACGAGCACGACCCGTACATAAAGTCTAAATGGAAATTACAAAATATAGCATTTATTTTACAAAATATAGCATTTATTTTACAAAATATAGCATTTATTTTACAAAATATAGCATTTATTTTACAAAATATAGCATTTATTTTACAAAATATAGCATTTGTCACAAAAAATAAGGAAAATAACCCACCATTTATGCCAAATTTGAGTGACTCTGGGAACTAACTTGTCAACCATAGCAACAAATTACAGAATGAATATACACAAAGCTTGAATGAAACACTAGAACACGTTAGCTTTACAGAATTACATAATGTTTCTTAAGCTAGCTAGCCCACTAGTTGCTGCATGAATAAATGTAGCCTAGCAGTTAGTCCATCACATACAGTGGGTCAAAAAAGTATTTAGTCAGCCACCAATTGTGCAAGTTCTCCCACTGAAAAAGATGAGAGAGGCCTGTAATTTTCATCACAGGTACCCTTCAACTATGACAGACAAAATGAGGGGAGAATCACATTGTAGGATTTTTTATGAATTTATTTACAAATTATGGTGGAAAATAAGTATTGGTTCACCTACAAACAAGCAAGATTTCTGGCTCTCACAGACCTGTAACTTCTCCTTTAAGAGACTCCTCTGTCCACCACTCGTTACCTGTATTAATGGCACCTGTTTGAACTTGTTATCAGTATAAAAGACATCTGTCCACAACCTGAAACAGTCACACTCCAAACTCCACTATGGCCAAGACCAAAGAGCTGTCAAAGGACACCAGAAACAAAATTGTAGACCTGCACCAGGCTGGGAAGACTGAATCTGCAATACGTAAGCAGCTTGATGTGAAGAAATCAACTGTGAGAGCAATTATTAGTAAATGGAAGACATACAAGACCACTGATAATCTCCCTCGATCTGAGGCACCACGCAAGATCTCATCCCGTGGGGTCAAAATGATCACAAGAACGGTGGGGACCTAGTGAATGACCTGCAGAGAGCTGGGACCAAAGTAACAAAGCCTACCATCAGTCACACACTAGACGTGTCCCCCTGCTGAAGCCAGTACATGTCCAGGCCCATCTGAAGTTTGCTAGAGAGCATTTGGATGATCCAGAAAAATATTGGGAGAATGTCATATGGTCAGATGAAACCAAAATAGAACTTTTCGGTAAAAACTCAACTCGTCGTGTTTGGAGGACAAAGAATGCTGAGTTGCATCCAAAGAACACCATACCTACTGTGAAGCATGGGGGTGGAAACATCATGCTTTGGGGCTGTTTTCTGCAAAGGGACCAGGACGATTGATCCGTGTAAAGGACAGAATGAATGGGGCCATGTATCGTGAGATTTTGAGTGAAAACCTCCTTCCATCAGCTAGGGCATTTAAAATAAAACGTGGCTGGGTCTTTCAGCATGACAATGATCTCAAACACACCGCCCGGGCAACGAAGGAGTGGCTTCATAAGAAGCATTTCAGGGTCCTGGAGTGGCCTAGCCAGTCTCCAGATCTCAACCCCATAGAAATTCTCTTTGGAGGGAGTTGAAAGTCTGTGTTGCCCAGCAACAGCCCCAAAACATCACTGCTCTAGAGGAGACCTGCATGGAGGAATGGGCCAAAATACCAGCAACAGTGTGTGACAACCTTGTGAAGACTTACAGAAAACATTTGACCTCTGTCATTGCCAACAAAGGGTATACAACAAAGTATTGAGATATACTTTTGTAGGTGACCAAATACTTATTTTCCACCAGAATTTGCAATTAAATTCATTAAAAATCCTACAATGTGATTTTCTGGATTTTCTTTCTCATTTTGTCTGTCATAGTTGAAGTGTACATATGATGAAAATTACCAGCCTCTCTCATCATTTTCAGTGGGAGAACTTGCACAATTGGTGGCTGACTAAGTACTTTTTTGCCACCCTGTATCATTAGACAAACATTGCTATTATTTGCAGATACACTTTACTGACATGACCCAGAATTTGTGATCAAATCGAATGCATGTAATAAAGAAACTTAATAAATGTAATCTCACTCATTGGGCATGTTAAATGGGAATTTCATCATAACTCACCTACTTAATGTACAACCCTGTTTCCACAAAAGTTGTGTAAGATGCAAAGAAAAACAGAATGCAATGATGTGCAAATGTTTAAACCCTTACAAAGACAACATTTCAAATTGTTTTTTGAAAAATATATGCAACAAAACACTTGGAATAATCTGGTGGAATATCACACAAATTATTAGGTCAGTAGGCAAAAGGTCAGTAACATGACTGAGTATTATAAGATCATTCCAGAGAATATGTCAGAAGTGAGGATGGGGATAGGTTTACCACTCAGTGAATGACAGCGTGGGCAAATGAGCAAGGGACAAAACTGAAAACCAGTGCAGGATGGCCGTGAACTTCGGGCCCTCAGGCAGTACTGCATTGTAAACACACACAATTATGTGGTTGAAATCACTGCACTGTCTATGAAAACAGTATTTCACTGCATCCACATATTCAAGGTAAAAATCTTTTTTTTTCTAAATTCAAATAACAAAGTGACACCCTCATATATTCTATATTCCTTATTCAGGAAGTGAAATCTTTCAAGCCTTTTTTTGTTCAAATCTTGATAATCACATTTTATAGCACATGGATATCCAGTTCTTTCGTTAGTAATGTACTGTCAGCCCAGAAAATTAAGTCGTCTATCTGTGGGTGCAACACTGCATGTAGCATTATACTCACTCTTGCAGCCAGTGTATCGGCTGCCAATTCCATTTTAGTAAGGGTTATGGGGTTTGCACTAGCCGTCCCATTACAAAGAAAACATGAATTATATTCTGACAGCCTTTTATTGATTGTGTCAATGACTTCTTTTGAATGACATCTTCTCACGCAGAGCTTGCGCAGCTCGATGACGATTGCACTCCAAACATGTGCGCTAACATAGTGTTCAACTGGGGGTATATATCTATGTTGCCATTGGGCCACCACAAGAAAACGCAGAAAGTCCACATGCTTTGTTGTTACTCTCGCCTGGTTAAACATAACTTGTATATCTTCCATGACAGCTAAGGACTCCTGGGGGAGGCTATAATATAAGTCCATTGGTCTGATTTGGACCCAGCAGGAGCTCGGCGTTGAGTGATTTTTCCTGATAAGACGTACCATAATCACCAAGTGTTTTTCCATGGAGTGGAATATACCATAACCTTGTGTCACATCTGTAATGAAGCAAGCTGGAGCACTATGGAGTATGGCCGGAATTGGTTTATTACAAAGACAGGATAATCCACAGAATAGGTTTATCACAAAGACAGGATAATCCATGGAATAGGTTTATCACAAAGACAGGATATTCCACGGAATAGGTTTATGACAAAGACAGGATATTCCAAGGAATAGGTTTATCGCAAAGACAGTGTAATCCATGGAATAGGTTTATTACAAAGACAGGACAATCCATGGAATAGGGCGAAGCAGAAGACTTGGTCAAGGACAGGCTGGAGATCTGGTACACGGATGGCTAGACAAGAATATATATATACAAAACTAGGGCAAAGCAGAATACTTAGCTAGGGACAGGCTGGAGATTGCTACACGGAAGACTAGACAAATACAACTCTCTAGATAAAGCAAATAAAACACAGTTCAGTAAGAGACTACAAAACGTAACCTCACAAAGACTGACTAGACTAACAGGGTTTAAATACACAAGGGTAGGGGCAACCTACTGGGCAAACGGGTGCAACAATCATCAACATTCAATAAAAAACAAGAAACGTAATAAACGAAAATGTAATGGGATGTACAATAACACTGAAAGGGTAGCAGAGAGAAAAATCCCCAGAACAGGCAGTCTAAACAGAAACATTACAACACCTCAGCATATATTTTTCCAATAACATCAGACAGGAAACTGATGAACTCTTTTCGAAAATGCTTAATACTGAGTGTAGTGACTACAATATCCTTTTTTTGTCTCCTTTGTTGTAGTTCACTCTTGGGTTGACTAGGGGTATTTTAGACGATTTTATTCTTTTAGATATGAATGTACAGATTAACTTTAGAAAAATATCTTTGTTTATTTTGAGTCCTAATAACAACAGTTATTGATTTAACAGAATAATGAGTATGGTTAAAAATAAAATATAAGAAATTACCATTCCAGCCTTGTTTAGAACAAGTTCTAAACAAGGACCAAAGAAGATGTAATGACTGGATGCATTCCCAGCCAACCTCTCTAACTGGTTCTTCTGATTCCTGTTTTCTCTTCCTGTGGTTATATCTTTCTCATTTTGTTAAATGTGAAATATTTTGGGTAGCTTCTGCCTATGAGTTGTCCTTTTAATTCGTAGACACAGCTCCAATGTGTGACCACCATCACAAAACCGACATACAGTGCATCTGGAAAGTATTCACAGCGCTTCTCTTTTTTCAAACTTTTTTTATGTTTCAGCCATATTTCAAAATGGATTAAGTACATTTTTTTCCTCAAAATTCTTCACACAATACCCTGTATTGAAAGTAAAAAACGAAAAAATCACATGTACATAAGTATTCACAGCCTTGGCCATGACACTCAAAATGTTGATGTTTCTACAGCTTCATTGGAGTCCACTTGTGGTGAATTTAGATTGATTGGACATGATTTGGAAAGGCCCACATCTGTCTATATAAGGTCCCACAGTTGACAGTGCATTAGAGCACAAACCAAGCCATAAAATCTAAGGAACTGTCTGAAGACCTCCGAGACAGGATTGTATCGAGGCACAAATCTGGGGAAGGGTACAGAAACATTTGTGCAGCATTGAAGGTCCCAATGAGCAAAGTGGCCTCCATTATCCGTAAATGGAAGAAGTTGTAACCACCAGGACACTTCCTAGATCTTGGCCGCCAGGCCAAACTGAGCGATCGGGGGAGAAGGGCCTTAGTCGGAGAGGTGATCAAGAACCCGATAGTCACTCATACAGAGCTCCAGCGTTGCTCTGTGAAGAGAAGAGAACCTTCCGGAATGACAACCATCTCTGCAGTACTCCACCAATTCTGCTTGTATGGTAGAGTGGCCAGACGAAGGCCACTCCTCAATAAAAGGCACATGACAGCCCGTCTGGAGTTAGCCAAAAGGCACCTGAAGGACTCTCAGACCACGAGGAACAAAAGTCTCTGGTCTGATGAAACAAAGATTGAACTCTTTGGCCTGAATGCCAAGCGTCATGTCTGGAGGAAACCAGGCACCACTCATCACCTGGCCAATACTATCCCTACATTAAAGCATGGTGGTGGCAGCATCCTGCTGTGGGGAGGTTTTTCAGGGGCCGGAACTAGGAGATTATTCAGGATCGAGAGAAAGATGAATGCAGTAATTAATGGAAACTTGCTCCAGAGCGTTATGGACCTCAGTCTGGGGCGAAGGTTCATCTAACACAGTGGTTCTCAACGGGGCGGTACCGCTCCCCAGGGGGCGTTCACAGGTTCAAGGTGGGCGCTGGAAGCATTATTTCAAAACGAGGGGCGTTGGTTCATTTTGGGTGGGCGTTGGTTTCAAGGCGAGTTTATGCAGTTAAAAGTTTTACCTACTTGTGGTCTGCAACATTAAAACAATCTAGTTTACGCCACTGCGATTGGACAAGACGGGGTATCGTAACACCTCTTCCTTTCAGTGTTTCTGTCCTTGCTGCCTTCATGAGAACAGGAGTATCGGCAGAGTATTGTCTGTAAAAACTGTAAACTCTGGACGCTCTTTTTCTTGGTATTGCCCGTGGAAGAATGTATTTCTCTTAAAAGCGTTCAATTATCTGGGGGATGCAGTCTTGTTACAACAGTGGCGAAACATTTTCAAGAGGAATATTCCGCTGTCAAACTTTCTCTGCACATTAAAACATTATTCAGTACAAGTGGCGTTGTTGACATGACTGCATACGTTTTCGCGAAAGCATATGAACACAAACTAGCATATTCAATAAAACAAAAAGTTTCTACGACCAGACACCTGCCAAGCAGACAGCAACGCCATCAGCCAGTTTTGAAGTCTACATTAAACATTAATATTATTCATCGTTAATAAGGCTATGAACAAAATAAAAATGCGAAAGCACAAAACATGGAACATGAAAGAGCATTTTTTTGTCTGGTACAAAATAATTTCAAACCAAACTCCATTCAAAAATCTTTCAAATGAATTCTGCCACTTAAGTTACGTTACGTGATTCAGACAAATTTGATACTTTTGCGCGGTTAGTTTCAACTTTTTGCAATGCAAACAAGCAAGCAACATAAGAAAAATGTCACAAAACAAAAAAAAGGCAGTCAGTATTCTATTGAATATCTTAGTTAAGGCTTTGTACCTTCAACAAACAATGAACAACTTCCAATGTGTTTGTTGTGTGAACAAGTTTTTTCAAACAAGGCCATGAAACCTTCCCGTCTGAAGGAGCATCTTTCAAAGATCCTCCCTGTCAAAGCTAACAAGGAGCGTCCCTTCTTCCAGGCCCTGAAAGTGAAGCACGGTAGGAGCACCATCAGCAGTATTTTTGCCAGGAAAAGCAGACACAATGATAGTGGGCTATAGGTGGATGGGAAGTGGCATGCCCAAGCCCGGAGTGACATTGGGGTAAGGAAATTAACGGGAAAAACAGAAAACACGTCCCGGAGTAGTCCAATACCATATTTGATGGGGGGCGGTAAGGGACCTGGATAATGGCTAGGGGGGCGCTGGCCCAAAAAAGTTTGAGAACCACTGATCTAACAGGACCACAACCGTAAGCACACAGCCTAAATAACAAAGGACTGGCTTTGGGACAACTCTGTGAATGTCCTTGTGTGGCCCAGCCAGAGCCTTGACTTGAACCTGATTGAACATCCCTGGAGAGATCTGAAAATGACTGTGCACCGACGCTCCTCATCATATCTGATGGAGCTTGAGAGGTCCTATAAAGAAGAATGGGAGAAACTGCCAAAAGTGTCCAAAAACTATAGCATCACACTCAACACAAAGGTGCAGTACAACTAGCTCATACTGCCAAAGGTGAATACTAATGTACATGTTTAAATTATCATTCAACATTTTTGCAAATCTATAAAAAATGTGATACAAACTTTTTTCACTTTGTCATTATTAGGTATTGTGTGTCGATTTTTGAGGGAAACAATGAATGGAATCCCTTTTGGAATAAGACTGAATACTTTTCGGATGCACTGTAAGATAGGTAAGTTATGGGGAGTTTGGTGTGTAAAAACTTTTAACTGTGCCTATGCTAATCAAAAACCTGCTTCCTGTTGACCGCGTAGGTCTTATGAGTGGCTTGATATAAATTACATCTGGTTTATACCTTCCTTTGTTATCAGTGTGTTTTTATATGACACCTGATAATTTGTTTTAAAGGAGTGTCATAAGGGATGCCTTTTATATTAGTGTCTAGGTTAATTTCTTCCATGCACTGAGTATCGCATTGCAGCAGACTCATAGATAAAGTGTATTGACCTCCAAATCTTTTGGCGTCTACAGCCTTAATTATTGGCCATAAAAGCAAATTTTCAACAAAAGTTGAAAAGTTGAAAAAGATGATATACTCATTGCCCAAATGTTTTTGAAGCAGGCCCTTGGTCATTTGGTAGGTGGTCAGATTTTGGCCCATTCGTCCACACAAACAGAGTTCTGTGGGCCTCTTCTATGAATCTCGATCTTCAGTTCTTTCCATAGATTTTCAATTGGATTTAAGTCAGGTGATTGGATGGGCCATTCTAGCAGCTTTATTTTTGGTCTTTGTTTGAAACCATTTGAGAGTTTTCTTGGCTGTGTGTTTGGGATCATTGTCTTTCTGAAATGTCAACCCTCGTTTCATTTTCATCATCCTGGTAGATGGCAGGAGATTTGTGTCAAGAATGTCTTGTAAAATTTGCCCATTCATCCTTCCTTCAATTATGTGAAGTTTGCCAGTACCATTTGCTGAAAAGCAGCCCCACACCATGATGTTCCCACCTCCGAACTTCACTGTTGGTATGGTGTTTTTAGGGTGATGTGCAGTGCCATTTGTCCTCCAAACTGTGGTGTTTATTACGGCATCCAAACAGTTCCATTTTGCTCTCATCTGACCCCACTATATTCTCCCAGTATTTCACTGACTTTTCCAAATGTTGTGCAGCAGCGAGTCTTGTTTGGTGAGCGGTGAAGTGCAGTACTTACTGTTTTCTTTGAGACAACAACACTTGCTAATTCCAGGTCTTTTTGAAGCTCTCCACAAGTGGTCCATGGCTTTTGGACAACTATTTTGATTATTCTTTTCACTCCACTGTTAGAAAACTTGCGAGGAGCACCTGGTCGAGGAAAATCTATGGTGAAATGATTTTCTTTCCACTTCCGTTTTATGGCCCCAACAGTGCTCACTGGAACATTCAGAAGCTTATAAATGCACCTGTAAACAATGCCATCGTTATGTTTTGCAACAATTAGGTTGTGAAGGTCTTGAGGCTCTTTGCTTTTACCCATTATGAGATGTTTCTTGTGTGATACCTTGGCAATGAGACCTTTCTGTATGCCAGTTGTTGCAAGTTGTATGCAAGTTGGGACTGATCCAACTGATATTATTTTGCACTGACAAGGGGCTGGATTGCATTTTAATTACTGATAGATTTCAGCTGTTGTCTTGGCTTTCCATGCCTTTTTGCACCTCCCTTCATGTGTTCAATACTTTTTCCCTGTGTCATTTCACATTATTACACTTAACCTCATTTCTGAACGTATCTTTTTTTTTTTTTTTGAATGGGTGACTTGGGTTGTTACCAACATCTGGTGAACATTTCAAGGCAATAGCACCTTTGAAAATATATTTACAGAGAACAATTGTGATATATTCAATACTTATTTCACCCGCTGTAAATGTAAACCCCAGTGTCTTTCGGCCACTGCGATGTCGGGCTGAGGTTCAGAAGGGCGACTTACTTCGCTTTGTTGGATGGCCTGGAGGACTTCAAGATTGGCCAACATCTCCCCGTGTTCAGCTACTCGTTCCGTCACAGAGTGTTCCAGCTGAGCCATTGCTTGATAAAAAACATTTTTTGGTGTGTGTTTTTCTGTGGTGTGTGTAAAATGGGCTGAGAGGCCAACTCCCATGTTGGATACTTCCGGTTTGGATCAGGTGGGTGAATTCCAAGGCTTATTAGTGACTAGAGTGCCCAGACTTAAAAAAAGTATCTGACTAGGATGATATAGAACATTTCTTAATTACTTTTGTACGGATTGCTTGTTGGTGGCCTAGGTTCGATTTCGTTTTTCATTTGATTCCAATATTGTCCTGGAAAACCTATGTATGGCATAAGGACATAGATCACTCAGTTGATGATAATAATGTTAAATCCACTATTCTTGTGAGGTTGTTAAGAAATAAATTACCCTGACGACTTTGTCCAATTAGAAATAATCAACTTATTTATTAACCGGAGTATCATATCCCTATCGAACGTGCACGGCTCTTGTTTCGGCTGGGATCAGCTGGGAAAGAGAGAGCGCTTTGTATAGATACATTCAAATTTATAGGTTCTCCTTAAGGGAGCCTATTGGTCATATCTTCTTGTAAGTCTTCACTGAACTGAGTCTCTGATTGTGCGATGTCTTCCTGTTGCGGCTGGTGTTCTCGAACCTGGATGCGTCTTTCTGTAGTCTCCTGGTCTTTCTTGTACCCCCTAGGCGCTTCCTGTTATTCGTTCACCCTCTGCTTTATCACCCAACCTTTACATGTGTCTTCAATGTGATTACTACATATCATTACTTGTTTTGTTCATGCTTTAAACAGTTTCATTTGGCTGTTA